>CAUYPK010166880.1:0-56290 GCA_963574355.1 Loris lydekkerianus
ATTTATAGCTTTCATATGAAAGCTATAACCCAACTATAGCCCAAGAAGAAGGGGAAAGAGAAGAGGGAGGGGATGGGGGTGGTTGGGGGAAGTGAAGGTAACTGGTGGGACCACACGTATGGTGTATTTTACAAGGGTACATGTTAAATTTACTAAGTGTAGAATATAAAATGTCTTAACATAATAACTAAGAAAATGAGGTAAAGGCTATATTAACCAGTTTGATGAAAACTGTTCAAATGGCATATAAAACCAGCACATTATACCCCATGATTGTATGTATTAATATACGCAGCTATGATTTAATAAAAAAATAAAAAAAGAAAGAAAAAAAATTATCTTCCTCGCTCTGGTAGCACCACTAACACATGGAATAAATAATAGGTATTAAATGAGATAAGTAAATGAAAATACATAGTCCAACTCTTTAGAAATTTCCTCTGCATTCAAAATTCAAGATTTTATACTTGATGACCTACTCAACACTTTAACAAAGCACTTAAGTCAGTCTTAGTTGAAACTGGAATGATATATGTCCATACTACATGATGCTGATTAGTTCTTTTGATCTAAGAAGAGTTGTTTGCCAGTATTAAGTAAGATAAAATGAAGATAATGAATTACTGAGCTAAATGTCGACTGTTTATTTTAAGACATCTGGGAGAAAAAAGCAATATTAATTATTTGTTAAAAAACTAAATCTTGGCTGGGTGTGGTGGTTCATGCCTATAATCCTAGTACTCTGGGAGGCTGAAGTTCGAAGAGGACTGCTTCAGGCCAGGAGTTTAAGGAAACCAGCCTAGGCAAGAGCAAGACCCAGTGTCTATAAAAATAAAAAAATTAGCAGGACATGGTGGCCCATGACCATGTCCTAAACCTTGGGAGACAAAGGCAGGAGGACTGCTACAGCCCAGGTATTACAGCCCAGGTATTTGAGGTTGCCAAAGTAGTGCTTAGTCAAACACTATCTGATGATTGTTTTTAAAGTGAGATACTAACAAACATGCATGTGAAAAATCCTCAAGTTTTTAAAATATGTTTGTTGCTTTTTAAATAAATGTGTGACAGGGCGCACACCCAGGTACTCCACATGGACACTACAACTGAAAATTTAATGTAGTAAAAATCTTTTGAACTGTTACTTTGTCAAGTTCTCTATTTGAGTACACTTAGTATATTTTCATAGGTACAAATAAACCTTGAACTTATTTATTTACATGGGATAACTTTATGACAGTCATTCCTAAGAGAAATGTATCCTCTCAAAGTTAACAGGAATTAATCATTTAGACCACCTAGCATACTTGTATTTTGTTTCTATGTATAATCAATTCTAGTAAAATACAACCAAAGTAATTATCAAAAAAGTAGGATACTTTTCCAGTTACATGTAATAAAGTCTATGACATTACTAAAACAAAACTTTTCTGACTTACTGACATGCCATTTATGATCAAGGACTACTAGGAAGAAAAAAAAAGATGATGATGACTGGAGAAAAAAAGATTACCTTTCAGGAACAAATACTGTTATTTTTGACAAAATAATAAGCTAAATGATTTTGTATATTACTGTTAACATACAAAATAAAAGGTGAAAAGTAATGCTCTTAAATATTTTATTAATTTATTTTGAAAACAGAGATTCCTATTATGGAATTCTGTGCTTGGTCACTCTTGCCCTACATTTCCACCCTAGCTTTGGGTTTTTTTTTTTTTTTTTTAATGAAGAAAAGAAAAGTCAGCAAAACAAAATGTCATGATTAAATCATTTGGTAACATTTTGTGTCAAAAATGTAATGGGAAATGCACACATCAAGGGAAAGGTCACTGTGCTTCAGAACATCTTTTCATTTGGTTCATGGCTCATCCTTCTACATAACTGTGCAGGCACTACTGATGGCTTCTTCTCTGTTTAATGTGGTATTTGAAGGATTATAGCATTCTCAGAAAACCACATTGCAGTGATTTTAGTGAACATGATGTTGTGATTTAGAATAACTACTCTACTTACATGTGATGGTAAAAGGCAGCTGCCAAGCATTTCACAATAACAACCTAAATCTCAAGTATGCGTTTTCTTAATAATACATAAGGTCAATTTAGAGAGGAGAACAAAATTGGAGGAAATATCTCTAAAAGAGAGCCTGCTATGTATGTATAGGTGTACCATTTTAGATTTAAATCCTTTTAAATTCACTGTGATAGAAAAAGCTAATTCAGAAACTGATAACCTTAATTCACTTCAGTTTAGGGTAAATGTAATTGATCCTTTAAACTGTTTCACAAAAAGGATTTAGGCACTTAAGAATAAAAAGCAATCATATGTTGCACATTAGTAGCTACATAAAGAGAATAAATATGAGAAATGCTATAAGTACTTACCCAGATGATATAATTCATTTTAATCTACATTTTATTCTATTTAAAAGCTCAGTTTAGTTTTATAGAAAGAAAAAGATAAACTTTTCAGATTAAAATAAAACATTTTCTACTATAATACATTTCTTACAAACTTGACTCAATTAGGAATAAATGAAAAGTATTGCCTTATAATAACTCATGTATTTTTGATAGGCGATGGCCTATAAAATATGTAACTAAAACCAAATTAGAAAAATATTATGAGTCAATAATATAATTAAAAACATAATGATCAGGAGGTGGTTTATTCTACAAATGATTGAGAATTCCTTATACCTGGATAATAGTTTGCATTTTCAAAGTTCTTTATCTTCTTCTTTCCTATAATATCATAAAATCATGGAATGTAAAAATTAAAAGCAATTTTCAAATCAATCTAACACCTTGCTCATTCTATAAATAAGACCACCGGTTCCCAGACAGGTTCTTTGAATTTCTGATGGTTACAAAGGCAGAGCCTTACCAAAAATTTCAACCCTTCAATTTTAGCCCTATGCCTTCACTCCTCCTTTTTTCCTAACTACTAATTAAATTTTTAAGTTAGGCTCATTTTTTTCTTGTTCACCCCTAAGATAAATATTAAATGCACTACCATTGCTCAAAAAATTGGGAGTGGGGGAGACTGTCCCTTAATAATTACAAAAACTATCATCCTGGTTTTTCTAGTTAACAACCTTTCCATATATGTCAACAATATTAAGGGGAAAACAGGGAATAAGCTAATGACACATAGCATATCTAAAGAATAAAGTAAGTCAGAAGAAATAAGGAAAAAAATGAAGTTTGATAGCTTCTTTTCTCTATCCTTAATCAGAAAACAGATTTTCTAATTTTTCTGATTCAAATATTATTTCTGTCCAAATATCAGTGTTAAAACACACACACGCATTTTAATACTTGAACAAGATTACCATAAGGTTCTGAAATCCTGAGGTCACGTCTCCTTGAAATTTATGTCTCAGTTTCATGTATGCTGAAGAGAAAACTTAATGCCACAAAATTTCTTAACTGAGGAACAAACTGACATTTATTTTATGAAGATTTTGAAATAGGGAGTGTTCTTATTTGCTAAGCCTATGTAATTTCAAAGAACTGTAATTCTTTGTATATCTTGTATTGTTCTACTCAAATATCCTTTCTTCTACCTAAAAAATAATGGCCCCTCACATACCAGTAAAAAAGAAGCTCAATGTATGAGAGATATAATCTGTTCTCCATATTTAATTCACAAAATGCAAATACAACGTGCCTGCAAACTGGCTTTTTTGTAGAGCTAGTGGTCAATTCAGATACCCACCTCCCTAAAATTTCATCATTACGCCAAAATTATTTAGAAGTTTCTTCAATCTACAATTAGAGTAATGATGTTTGTTGTTATTAAAGACAAGACAGACTACAAGAGCATTAGTAAAAAGATGGCCACAATTAAAATTGCTAATGACCAAAAAGTAAAAGTGTGGATGCCATCACAGAATTTCCCAAATAGGAACTTCAAAATATATATGGTATTATAATAGACTTTGGAGACTCAGAAGTAGGGAGGTTGCAAAAATTACCTATCGGGTACAATGTATATTATTTGGGTGTCAAGTATACGTAAGTACCAAAAGCCCTGACTTTGCAATTCATCCGTGTATCTAAAAACCACATGTATACCCCAAATTTACTGAAATTTTTAAAAATGAAGAAAAAAGGTCGTAAATGTGTGCATTAAGTGTGTGAATTAAATATGTACCACATGTGGTACCAAATGTGTGTATTAAGTGTGAATTAAATATGTACCACAATTAAATATGTGCCACTTTAATATGTGCATATACAATATAAATACATGTAAATATATCATGTTCATATACCAATGAGATAATAACGTATCTTAAAATTACCTGAAAAAGCGTAATCTTGCCAAAATATTTCAGAGATAAGCATCTACACAGATTAGTTCAGTTCCATTAACTGCTATGACCCTCATTCAATATAAAACATAAAGAATTTGATGACATTTAAAGTTAAAAGTAGTCAGTATATTTTAATAAATCCATTTAATGTTAAGAAAATCAAATAACATGCTTAAGAAAATAAAGATTATAGCCCCCAAATCTCAAAGAACACCACAGATAATCTGAAAAGCCATAAAATAAAGACAATAAAACATCAGATATGATCATGACAGGGATGTCATCATTTAGCCAGTAACAAATACATTTATCAAAGGCACGCTCTCTCCAACCACAAAGACAAAGTGTAAATTACGCTGAGAATGTAGGGATTAGGGTCATGAACTCTAGAACCAGACTTCCTAAATTCGAATCACAGTTCTACCACTTTCTAGCTATGCAACTTTTGAAGTGTTACTTCAGCTCTCTATGCCTTAGTTTCCTCATCAATTCAAAGGAGATAATACTGTTTACTTCACAGAGTAGCTAAACGATTTAATACATATATGTTAAGATGGCTGATACATAATAAATAAGTATTATATTAAGTGTTATTAGAGTTGTTGCTTGCGTATGTAGCACATTTACCATTTTCCATCCACTGTACCAGGCCATTTACTTCTACGGTACTATCTCATTAATCATCCAATCAATCAATGGAGTAGGTACTATTGTAGTTTTATAGGTAAGGAAGTTAAGATTCAAGGAAGAAAAAGGTGGAGTTCACAAATAACAGAAACAGCTTTCAAATCCAGCAGAATGGCTATAAATACTCAGGCTTAATCATTCATTATACAGTATTATCTCTCAAAGTACAGAAAAACACTTTAAAATTTAATAAAATCTAAGCTCTTTCTACAAATTTATTAAGTTCCCTTTCTAAATATCCAACATTAAAAATACTTAGTTGAAGAACGAATATCTTTTTCACATTATAAGACTTTAGTATGTCCTTAATTAAAAGTTCCCTTAGTGCATTAAAATTTGGGGAGCAACAATAATTTAGACATCATAAACATCTCTCATGGTTATGAGAAACCAGCAACAGAACGTTTGTAATGGTTACCTGAAACTGGAGACTGGGGCTGAGACTGACAATAAACAGGCCAAAGTAATTTCTCAGGTAATGGAAATGCTCCAAAATTGGATTATAGTGATGGCTGAACAACTCTATAAATTTATTAAAAATTATTAAGCTCTACATTTATAATGTGAAATTTTATGGGATAAAAATTATGTCCTAATAGAGTTATTCTTTTTTAAATAATTATTTGCTATTTAGCAAAGGAAGCAGGTTTTTGGAACTGACTTATTTTCTTCTACACTATCTAAATGACAGGGCAACTAGAGCACCAGAGTCAATTCTAAGAGATTTAATCAGGAAAAATAATCACATTTTAACAACTACAGGGTATCTTTGAATGAAATGTTACTGCGAATATGTTTGGATTTGGGAACTTGGAATATCATACAGTCTTTAAATACTAGAGCTAGTGTGTTAGACCCTAAGGTCCTCTCCTGCAATAAGGAAACTGGTATCCATAGAGATTAAGCGACTTGCTTTAAATTGTAAAATTGTTAAGTGACAAGTTTGAACTAGTCAAGACCTCCTTACTCTCAGTTTAGTAAACAACTACTAAAAAATAGGGAATCATCAGTTAATCAAATCATTGTTTGTTACCTATTACTCTTACTTATAACAGTATGTACTATTTTTAAATTTGCATTTAATAATTTTAAAAGTTTAAAATTTAAAATAAAATTAAATTAAAATAAATAAAAATAAAATTAAATTAAAATTTTAAATTTTAAAATAATCTTAAAATTTTTTAAAAATAAAACTAATCAGGAATTAAAGAACTACCTCTGCCAGAAAAGAGATTATAAACTATTTCAAATGTATAAAGTTACAAATGTGTATAGATTACAGTAATGCATCAGTAAATTAATTTAACAAGTATTGTGAATTAACTGCCTGAGTCATACTGAGAGCCATAAGGAATGAATGGAAGGCACAGACTCTACATTCATCTAGTGAAAAAAGCAAAAGTAATTCACAGACGTTAACACAATTTACAAAGAAGTAGATGACAACATGACATGGAACTCTATGAGGGTTCCCAGGGCAATTAATGCAAAATCAACGTGGGGTCGTATAAATCAGAAACAACACATGAAAGAAGTAAACACTAATATAGTCTTATAAGTAATGATTTTTTTAAAAATATGATGGTGCTAACACACTGGAAAGAAGCAACTGGGAACTTAGATGATATGACTAAATTACTTGCAAAACACAGCTTATCAAACCTGAATCAAAATGAAAGAAAATAAATCTCAATACGTGTATTTTAAAAATTGAATTCATTGACTGGGTGTGGTGGCTCACGCCTATAATGCTAGTACTCTGGTAGGCCCAGACCTGCGGATTACTTGAACTCAGGAGTTTAAGACCAGCCTGAGCAAGTGCAAGACCCTGTCTCTAAAAATAGCCAGGCATTGTGGCAAGGTGCTTGTAGTCCCAGCTACTCAGGAGGCAGAGGCAAGAGATAGCTTGAGACCAAAAGTCTGAGGTTGCTGTGAGTTACAATGCCACAGCACTCAACCACAGGGTGACTGAGACTTTTGTCTCAAAAAAAAAAAAAAAAAAAAAAAAAAATGCTTGGCGCCTGTGGCTCAAGCAGCTAAGGCACCAGTCACATACACCTGAGCTGGGAGGTTCAAATCCAGCCCAGACCCGCCAATCAACATGACGGCTGCAACCAAAAAATAGCTGGGCACTGTGGTGGGCGCCTGTAGTTCCAACTACTTGGGAGGTGGAAACAGGAGAATCGCTTGAGCCCAGGAGTTGGAGGTTGCTGTGAGCTGTGATGCCATGACACTCTACCCAGGGTGACACTTTGAGGCTCTGTCTCAAAAAAAAAAAAAAAAAAAAAAAAAAAATTGAATTCATTGTCAGAAACCTCCCAATTTTCATTGGAAAAATTCTATCAAAATTTAATCAAGACACAATAAGTAAATAAATGCTTTAAAAACAAAAAAGGAGAACATTTTTCAACTCCATTCATAAAAACAGTATTAGGTAATAAAAGACTGATAAAGACTTTACAAAAAAAGAAATTACCTGAAGAAATACTTTTTATCAATACAGATACACAACTTTTATCAAAATACTAACAATCACAATCTCAAAATAAAGAGGCAATAAGCAAGTACATCATGACCAGGAAGGGTTATCCCAAATTTGCAATGTTGATTCAACTTTTGAGGCCTCCCTGGTAAAAGAGGGGGTGTGGGGGAAGGTCTACTGGAACACTGTTCTTATACCTGTGCCAAGCTTCCTTATTATTGAGGACACTTGAAGACTTTTCTCCATTCTGACTCACTACTTTTTCATTTCCTAGCCATTAGGCCTACCACCCCCTCACCATACACACCCATAACCACACACCATCACCCAGATTCATAAAACAAAAGGCTTTTCTGCAAAAACAAAAAAAGGGGGGGGGAGGGTGGCACCTATGGCTCAAGGAGTAGGGCACTGGCCCCATATATCAGAGGTGGCGGGCTCAAACCCGGCCCCAGCCAAAAACTGCAACCCCCCCCCCCCCCAAAAAAAAAAAAAAAAAGGTTTTTGTTTGGGGCTCAAACAGTGAGAGTAAATTCCTCCTCTGAGTACCAGGGGGAGAGGGGCAGTTAATGTTTGCAATTGTTACACCTGAGAATTGGGGTCCCCAATGACCACACGAGAGAGCCAGACACTGATTCAATCACACGAGGGCATTTATTCAGGCTGGAGCCTGGGCTGTCAGCACCCCCAGACGCAGCTGGGACTGAGAGCCCCTTGTTCGCTGCCTGTGGGGTTTTTATGAGGGGGGTATGGGGTGAGGGGGTGTGGGAAGCAAAGCTGATAGAGTCCCACCCATCTTAATGGCTGGGGGCGGGGGGGGGGGGGGAATGCACTCTGGGAGATAGGGCCGCATCCCAGGAGACCGGGCGGGGTGTGGTTTACTAAGAAATGAAACTAGGAGAAATGAAACTGGGAGATAGGGACGCATTCCAGGAGATAGGGAGTGGTGTGGTTTACTAAGAAATGAAACTAGGAGCTTTCAGGTTTTCTCCAAATGGAGTTCATGATGAAAGCCTAAAAATCCAAAATGACGTCAGGGTGTCACTGGGTCTTACTCCATACCATTCAGAGGGGAAAAATGTAATATTCAGGAGCTAGCAATGTTTCCTGTCTAGCCTCATGCTTATACTACTGCAGTAATAAAAGAAAAGTTTGTTACTTACAATATGGATTGTTATCCTAATTGACCACCTGGTAGCTCTCCACTCTAACATAAACAGAAAATATTAAGAATACCCCATACAATAATATCCAAAACAAATACCCAGAAATATATTTAATAAAAGATACACAAGACTTCTACACTGAAAACAACATTAATAAAAAAATAAATAAATAAAGATTATCTAAGTATCTGAATAAATGAAGAGATGTAATAAGTTCATGGATTGAAAGACTAAACACTATTAAGTCTTCCAATCCTGTTAAAATTGTAATGGCTTTTTATTTAAAGATAATTGTAGTAAAATATACATAAAATTCACCATTTTAACCACTTTTTAACTAAAAAGATCTGTGACATTAAGTATATTTGCATTGTTGTACAAGCATCATCATTGTCCATCTCTAGAACTTTTTCATCTGCTCCAAATGAAATTCTATACCCATTAACACTAAATTCCCATTCCTCCCTCCCCAAGCGAGGCCATTTTTACTTTGTCTCTGTGAATTTGACTACTGTAGGAAATTCATAGAAATAGAATCACATGAAATTTGTCCTTCTTTCATTGGCTTATTTCACTTAGTAAAATATCCCTAAGGTTCATCTATGTTATAACGTGTCAGAATTGTATTCCTTTAAAAACTATATAATAAATACTTAAATGTATGTATGCTTTGTTTTGGATGCTTGTCACCTCCAAACTTCATGTTGAATTTGATCCTCAATATTGGTAGACCTAATGGGAGGTATCTGGATCACGCAGACAGATTTTTCATGATGAGATTAATCATCTCAACCTGATGAATGCATGTGGGGATTAAGTTCTCTGTTAGTGCCCCAGAGAGCTGCTTGTTAAAAAGAACCTGAGACCCCTCCCAACTTCCTTCTTTTGCTTCCTCTCTCAACATGGGATCCCTATCAAACCCTGGCTTCCCTTCACCTTCCACCATGAGTGGAAGCAGCCAAAGGTTCTCACCAGATGCAGATGTCCAGTGTGATAATGCTACACAGGTATACCAATATTTGAGTACTCGCATTCAATACTTTTTGAGTATGTAGCCAGAAGCAGTATTGGTAGATCAAATGGAAATCCTATATTTATGTTTTTAGTAACTGCAATGCTGTTTTCTATCACAATCTTACATTCCCACCAGAAACACACCGGGTTTCAATTTCTCCACATTTTTGCAAACACTTGTTACATTGTTTTTTTCAATGGTAGTTATCCTAAATGATGTAAGGTGGTATCTCACTGTGGTTTTAATTTCCATTTCCCTAATGATTAGTGATGTTGAGTATCTTTTTATGCACTTATTGGCTGTTTGTATATCTTCTTTGGAGAAAAATCTTTTCAAGCCCTTTGCCCATTTTTAATGGGGTTATTTTCTTGTTGCTGAGTTATATAAGTTCCTTATACATTCCCAAAGTCAATCCTTTATCTGATACATGACTTGTAAATATTTTCTCCCATTCTGTGGGTTGTTTTATCACTTTGTTGGTAATGTTCTTTGATACACAAAACTCTTAATTTTAAATGTTCGACTTATCTAATTTTTTGATGCTATTGTTAACTGTGCTTTTGGCATAATATTCAGTGATCAGGGTGGTTTTTTTTTTTTAAATAAAAATGGACAAGCCATTTCTAACATTTATATGAAAATGCAAAGGATCTAGAATTAAAAACAGCTTACTATAAGACCTCAGTAATCAAGATAGTTGTTACTGGCACAGAAATGAATTCCTAGGTCAATGAAATATAATACAAAGTCCAGAAACAGACCTCTATTTTAAAAAGTCTATTGATACTTAACAATGGCACCAAGGCAGTTTAATGTGAAAAAGCAAGCATTTTCAACAATTGATACTAAAAAACTAGAAATACACATGAGATAAGATAATAAACAAAACTTTCTTAACTCTACCTGAAACCATTTAGAAAACTTAATTTTAGATAGCTCACATATTTCAATATGTAATCTATAGTGAAAAAACTAGAAACGTGATTTCCTTTGAGTCTTTGGAGCAATGAAAATGTTTTATATCTTGATAGGAATGGGGTGAAAAGAGGAGATACACTTTGCCACACTTAACTGAAAGAAATACTAGAAATCTAAGGTCTGAGCTGGCACAGTAGCTCAAGCCTATAATCTCAGAATTTTGGGAGGCTGAGGCAGGAGGATCACTGAGGCCAGGAGCTCAAAACCAACCTGGGCAACACTGTACAACATAATGAAAGAAATCCTATCTCTACAAAAAAATGAAAATATTTGGTGGCATGTACCAATAGTTCTAACTACTTGATTGCTCAAGGCCAGAAGTTAGAGGCTGCTGTAAGCTAAGATCGTGCCACTGCAATCTAGCCTGGGCTACAAAGCTAGACCTTGTCTCAAAAAAAGAAAGAAAAGAAAGAAAGAAACAAAGAGAAGAAAAGAAAAGAATTAAAATACAAAGAAAACCAAGCTCTGAAAACAATCCTTTAAAAATAACAACTACGTAATATTCATCAATGATGTAGGAATACACAACAAACAAACCCAAAAAACCAAAACCTACCCTGGAATTTGTTGGTAGAGCTAAAGACCAGAAATAGTTTATCCAAGTTTACCCAAGACTGTCCTTGTGCAGAAAATGTCTAGCTTTAATGCATTTAAAATTTATTAGAAGATATAAATAATTTTAAAGACCTATATTTGATTCTAAGTTTTAATTTTCAAATATCCAAGTAACATAAATGTGCATCATCATATCATAATCATGGTATTCTTAAATGAATATGCAAATTTTATTACCCCTGAGGAGTGATTACTATATGATACATGTATAAGAAATAGTAATTTAGCAAGTTTATAATCAAATTAAAGTAACTGAATCTATTTTATGAAATTTATCAAACACAATTCTAACTGATCTCAAGAGAATTTTTTAGGTTTCATTTTTTTTAATTTAAAGTAATCTATTCCTAAGAAAATAACAACTAAATTTATAATCAATTATAGTTTTATTCTCAGTCTAATCAAATTTCTGGGAGAAAACACCTCCAATTATGACCCAGGCAATCTACAAACCTCCCTATTAGCTAGAAGAGAAAAATTAATTAAAAGCAAAAAAATCAGAATGAGACTAATATTTGAAATGAAAGTATGTTGAGAGTACAAAAAAACTATATACATTTTAAGAGACCTAGTTGAAAATAAAATCATTCATTCCCATAAAGTGTACAAATTGTAGGTAAAATGTTCAGAGCATGTCTAGGTATACCTGACCACTACAACATCTTCAATTCAACTTTGAAAAGTAATACATAGATACCATCACTTAAAATGTGTACACATTTTTTTTGCTCTCTCTGTATATGAATTCTTGCTGGTGACCCTAACAATTTATGATAAAATCAAATTATGTTTGGAAATGGGAAGTATTCTCAAACCACATGTTTAAAATGTGAAATAAAAGTGCTAACAACATTGTTTAGAAACCAACTGACAGCTTAACCTTCCTTGTAAGGAAATGGTTCAATACCTTTGTAAGTTGCTATACACTGAAATACGAAGAATTTAGCAAGCATTTAATAGTTTAGAATTAGCCATAAAAGTGAAATAGCTTCATAGATTATTTCCTGCCACCAATACTTCTAAATAATGACCACAATACAAAATAAAATTAAATATCCTATTTAAGAGGGCTTGTGGATTCTAGGGTTCTTAGTTTTTGGAAATCTTTTTTTCCTTCTGTCCTGTCATTAAGTAATAGGATGTGCCACACTTGTTTACACAGTTAAGAGAAAATTGAATTTTATAAGTTTGGTGTTATTCCTAATTTGACAGTCTAATAAAGACTCATGAAAAAAAAGACCACCTTCTCTCAAATATGTTTAAGGAGAGGAATCACATCATTTTTACTTTTTTATAGAGGCAGCAATTATTCTGTAGGTACTATTTCTTTATATAACATATAGGAAAAAAAATTCACTAGTGAGATGAAAGCAATTCTCTTCTTCATCAAATAATTATATTTACTGACTCAATTTGTTCTAGAATTAAATTATAGTGATAAGTTTATTATTTCAGCAAAAATAGTTTATTATTTCAGTCATTATTTATGTGGAGATCAGGCACTTATTCATTTATTAGGCATTACTGAATATTAAATGCACTAGAAACTGTGGAAAACAAAAAATAAATAAGGTTATCACTAATTGAGTACATAATCACAACCAATAAAGAACCATCACAAACAGATAAATGTATAAAAAGAAGCCATAATTCCATGACAGAGTTTCAATTGGGCTTTAGTATTTAAAGTACAATAAATGACATAAAAAAATATATTTTGGGTTGGAAACTTTTCAGGTAATTTCTAATTAAATTTTAAAAGTAGATGGTAAAAAAGTAGAATGTAAAAAAAAAAAATCCTTAAGATGCTATAAACCTTCAGTCTTATTTTAAACAACATTTAACAACAAATTCAAATTTCTTTTGTCCCCTAGATTCCATAAATGTACACAAAAACAGGGAACGTACATTTTCTGAGAGGGGGAAAAAAAAAGTATTTATCATTACTAGAAGTGTATTTACCAACTGTGACCCTTATTTCAATGCGCGCACACATGTATTCTTCATTAGTAAATACTACTACTGTCTTAATATTTTATATAGCAAGAACTCTACTATCAATCAGCAATTATTCACAAACTAGTTAATAATGCACAGTATGATTCTGATCATGTACATTGGGTTGGAGAAACTGAGGCACAGAAATACTACAATTATTTACCAAACACTTAAGAAAAACTTACAGGAAAGCAGAAAACAAAAGTTGGAACTGGACAATACTTCACTGATAAATTGCATGTAAGTTCCTAAGCATACATAAAAAATTCACAAACAAAAATATACAAACAATTGAAAAAGCAAGGAAAATAATTAAAAAGGAATTTTCTAGATAGCCTGAATTACATAGAGAAGTGTGGTTTCAAAATTGAAGCTGCTAAAGAGCATATTCTCCTGAGTTACGTACACTCAAAGGAACTTGAAAAATAAAGAATTTATTGAAAAAACATTATTATGACCCAAGATGTGTAATTTCATAAGAGAACTATAATACACAATCAGTATAATGTTATCTCTGAGCAAGCACTGAAATATATCTTTAAAGAAAATAAAAGACTTACTTAAAATATCTTAAAATTAAAGTTAAAAAAAAAAGCACGTATACATAGTATTTAAGATTAATATAATCACAAAAGTGTGGATTTGGGGGGAGATGATTTTTAAACAATAATGGTGCCAGTTGCAAATAAAAGAGATGTCAGGGAAGTGGTAAATACTAGCTTATAGGATGATCACATTAATGTACACAGCTATGATTTAATAAAAAAAAATTAGCTTATAGGATTATTTTATTAAATATATGAAATTCTATATATAAAATAAAATTTTTCTTTAACCCCAAAATAATAGTGCTTAAATAATTATTTTTTTAAAGAAAGATATTATAATCATAAAACATTTTATGGAGTTGCTTGATGTCCATCTTGGCTTATTCTCAAAAATATTAATATATAATATTTATAAAACATTTATTTTTCATTACCTCTTTAAAACCTTTGCAGAAAATCAATGATGTTTTCTTACCAAGGTCAAACCAGAGGGACTTTGTATATCCATTATTTCTAGAGTAATAAAAATATCTTTACCTGCCAGAAGACTGTCACAAAATTCTAGACACTGACATATTGCAATAATAAAATTAGAAATAAAAATTTTATAATAGAAACTAATGAAATTAATAACAGAATAACACCATTAAAAATATTATCAAGATTACAAGAAAGATAGTACCTATTTTTTAAAAAACAACTAAAATCTGATAGGTTGGAAATATCCCATTACAAAGTCATTTTTAAAATAAAATTTCCTAGGTTCTTAGTTTCAAATATATGACAAAAACAAAACAAGACAAAAAAACTGTTACAATTATATAGGTCCTATAGCAAAAAGTCCTGAATCAATTTTGTACCTCAAAAAGATTAATAGGAAGGTAAATTTTCATATAGGATCAAATAATTAAAAAGGGTATCACTAGCTCTTTAAGGTTTTACATACTGTTTCAAACTAGTCAAGCTGCTCAACTGTACTCCCCAAGCCCAATGGAACTTCCCTGAATTAAATTTTTGTTCATTATATAAGGATATGGCTTTTCTTTATATTTATGTTTTATATAATTTATTATACTTATGCTTAATTTCATTATGACATACTTTAGAAATTATACTGTAGTCAGAATTATTCATGTACCTCTTCTGAACTTGAAACTACTTCACCCTAAATGTAAATGCACTTAACCTTCAAGATACCTCCCATGACATTCTACATGAACTACCTTAAAAATCACTGGCCAACTATGTTGACTTCTTAACTTTGTTGAAGCACTTTTCTACACTGTATTTCTTCACTGGAATTTTTACTTTCTCCTTATCTTTCTCAATGACAGTATAAAAAAATTCATAAAATTTAAAAATGCATGCTTTTATTTGAGGTATTAAGACAGAAATTACATTCTTACTGACTGAAATAAATTACATCGTCTTGGAAGTAAATATTTTAAAACATATGACAATACTAATATATTTGTCTTGTCCACATAAATTTATTCTTTATGAAATGTTGATTTTTCTGTGTCCTCAATTAATTTGATAAGAGTTTTAAGCTTTACCAAAAGACAAGTTTTGAAAGAAATCAGAAAGTGTTCCTATACCATATTATACAACCTTTGCGTCACTCTCCTTTTTTGAAAGACTGATTCCTCTTTTAAATAGGCTCTCTTTTTATTTTCACCCACGTACTCCCTCATGTCATTCAAGGCTTTGAGCAATCTCTTCATTTCAGCAAAAGTAAAAGGCTAAAATTAGAAGTCTCTGGACCCTGTGCAGCATCAGATAAGATTCCTAATTAGCTTTATGTTTAATTTATTTTTTTAAATACCAAAACAAAACAAAGAAACAAAAAAGGCAAAACAAAAATCAAAATATACCTAGGCCATCTTTTCACCTTTCTTTATTTCATAAGAAAGAAGCATTTAACACATTCATTTCAATAAGCAATAGGGAGATGTTAATGCAGTTCTTATCAATAAAAAGTCTGTCCTCTCATTGCTAATAAACTTCAACTTTAGTAACGTGCTAACAGAATAGTAACTTTATTGTTTTAAGACATAAAACATAATCTTAATACAAAGTGTTTAGATCAAATTATTTTATATACAGAGCACTATCCACCTCTTCTCAAGAGAAAAATAATTCTCTGTGTTTAAAATACAGATTATTGCTCATTTTTAAACATCTAAACCCAAAGTATAACTATATGTGGTAGGTTAATAAGTACACAAATCTGTTTCTGAAGTATTGTTTCTACTAAATAATACTTTAAGAAAGGTCCCATGGTGTAGTTTGTTTTTTTGTTTTTTTTGTTTTTTTCATTTTATCTGTGATAAGAAAATCACAAACATGAAACTCTAACCCCCTAAACACTAGGTTTTAGCAACCAGCTTACCTAACAAGATTTTCATTGTCTCCAGTTCCCTTGCAAGTTGCACATTCAGTTCTTAAATCTTCAGCCTTGGGCTTCTTTTGTAACACAGACTGCCTTTGTCTTCTTTCTCTAGGAACTCTCTCCTGACATACAAAGGAGGAAAAAATAAAACAAAACAAAATCAGGATGTGAGGGAAAAAGAAATAATTTTAAGCGAGAAAGTTTCTCAAAGTTTAGGTCATGTAAAAAGTGCTTAACTTATTCCAACCTCATGTTTTTCCTCCTCAGGAATGAAACTTCGTTTTCGTCCTCTGGTTCTCTAAAAAAACAAAAAAATCCACACAAATAAAAAATTATTTTTACCACTAATTAAACATACTGTATGTATGATTTTATTGTGCTTTGACTACATATGATTTCCTATGATATTCTCTAATAACAGCTGTACACGTCTATACATGTATCAGTAGAGCTGGCCTAGTTCCTTATGTTGGCCAATTTGTTACAGTACCTTATGCGTCAACTTACAGAGGTTCTACTGTAATTTATAGTATACTTCTTTAGCATTGGTCACATTACTAATATTTCCAAAGAAAAAATTAAAAAAGTTTAATCCAAACACAACTATTCAAAATATAAAGTACTCAAGAAAATGCTGAGACCTATGGGTTTTCTCTAGTGACAATAACTGGTAACCATAAAAACTCATAACTGCCTAAGTTCACAACACACTGTCTTGAATGTGCTGTCTTTGAATTAATCAGAAAATATAAGTGGAGTTTATTTTTACTTTTTTGAGATAGAGTATTTCTTTGGCACCATGGGTAGATTACCATGGCATTATAGCAACCTCAAATTCTTGGGCTCAGGTGATCTTCTTGCCTCAGCCTCCCAAGTAGCTAGGGCTTTAGGTGCCTGCCACAAGGTCCAGCTATTTTTAGAAACAAGAGATCAATCCACCCACCTTGGCCTCCAGAGTACTAGGATTACAGACATGAGCCACCACGCCCGGCCTTGTAAGGAGAATTTAAAAGAGGCAGAAATGGTGAAGAAAACAAAAAGAAAAAAAAAAAAAAAAAAAAAAAGTTTGGCTCATCCAACAAATTTCAAAGAGCTTGGCTCATCTCAGATGAATAGAAGTATTCGAAAGTTAGTGTTCATTTCACAATATATAGGTGTGTATGTTGAAGTGGACACAAACTACTTTAAAAAGATAATAAAGCAGCAGGGTGAAAACAATATGTGGAAGAAGGAACAATTTAATTTACAAATAGGTGTTTTAGAACTTAACATAGATATATTATCTGTAAATTCCAAATGACTAATTCATTAATCCATAAAGGGTTCAATTCTAAACTTACTTCTTGAATGTAATTATTAAGCTACTAAAAGTAAAGTTTGAAATTCACTCTAAATCTTGACATATTCCAATTTTTTTTTTTTTTAAGGTTTTAAGAACTTGATTTGCTTAGGGAACAATAATAATCTGATCTGCTTAGATCACCTGACTGTTTTTCTGTCAATGGTAAATTTACTTGGAAAGAGGTCATAAAAACATACATAGAAGAGATTGGCATTGTAGACATACACAGTATTAGAGACAACGTGTCTGAATTGAAAAAGAACAAAATGTAATAGTTTATTCATATGAATCAAATAATTAAATGCTTCTATAACTTCTCATTTGGACTAGGAAACATGTAACAAATTTTAATTAATTCCTTAGAGCTGAGGTTATTTTAATTTACAGTTAAGTCTAACGCATAATAATCTTCCCAAGGTTAGTTTTTCATTTGGCAAAAAACTCAAACACAGGGAGCACCTTAACATCTTTAATACACTAAACTAAGCTTTACTTATGCATTGTTTTCTCTAAATTTAACAAGTTTCCAATGACAAATTGACATTTATACCAGTAATAATTAATAAGCAACTTATACATGGTTAGAATGAATCATAACTATTGCTTCCCTCTGTGATTTATATTTAAAAGAGAGTAAGCTTATTCCATGAATAAAATTCCAAATTCAGTGTTAATTATGACAATAAAGTCAAATCCTGAAAAATGCTGGTAAGTTAAAGAGTGTCAGATTTTTGTTGGAGAATAAATGCCAGTAGTTTTCTGGCAACTGCTCAAAAATGCTTTAATATAAAGTTTATTCAATCATGAAACTATACTGAAAACAAATCATAAATGAAAGTTTATAAAATACTCGAAGAAAAATGCTATATATGAAAACAAGGTGTGAAAAGTGCCATCTGTTTCTATTGGCTATCAACAACAACAGATGCAATGGTGATCACCAAAAGTGAGGGCTTCCCTTCTGGTCAATTAACTTTAGAGTTTATTTTTATCTAATTTAATTTATATTAACAAGGTTATAAATATAGCTAGAAAAATAAGAAAATCGTGACCAATTTGGCTTAACTATTGTAAATTAACAACAGGTCTAAAGATATGAAATAAAATACATATTTTATACGATGAGTGCTACTACAAAAACCTTCTCACGGATAACAGTATATACAAAATAATTAAAATCTTGACCCTCCACCTCTCCCTCATTCTCTTTATTTCATACTCCTGGAAATAAATAAAATGATGGATTTCTAAGAAGCAAAAAGCAAAACAGGAGCCTTTGGCCTTATAGACCCCCACCATATAGCCAAAGTGAATTAAGTTCACCACAAAAATTGTTTGCTAAGATTTCCTCTAAGAATATATGAAAGAAAGAGGTTTTATAATCCATTTACTATTTCAGAGGTCACCTGAGGTTTGCTACTCTGGTATTTTAAGCCCCCACAAACAACCCTTCTTTCCTTAAACTATAATAATTCACACAGTTAGGATAAGTAAAATAAAATGATGCATAGTAACTACATTAGTCATTTCCACAGGACTAAATCCAAATGTTTCACCATTTCTTCCTAAACTAACATCCAAATATATATATATATATATATATATATATATATATATATATATGAAATATTTCAGATTTTCAAGGCTTAAGTCCTACCATTAGATAGCTATTTTGTATACATGTAAAACAAGTTAAAACATAAACTTAATAAAAGTAGATTCTAATATTTGATTATCTTTTAAATAAAGACTACCACTTGGAACAGACTGATGGTTCACTGTATTAACTAAGATGAAAAACAGATTAAACATGTTTAAGTCCCTTTCCAAAATAATGATATAAAAGAAAGAGTATTTCCTAGAAAACAATATGGTTTTCAAGCCAAAGATGCTAAAAAGTAAGTTGACTGTCTTATTACATTTATTTGGCAAAAAAGGATATATAAAAGACACAACAGAAATTAGTCAGGAAGAAAGACCTCAAAATTTCAAAGAGAATAGATGATGCATGTGTGTAAAAGACTATAGAAAGATAGTTTCATGCATGTCCTTTGGGACTTTTATAAAAGATGAAAAGTCACTAGATGGCATAGAGTGCAAAGAAAAAAAAAACTGAAAGCTTTCAAGTTACATTAAAGTTATTAGAAAATACGCCCAAAGTACAAATATCAATTTTAAAGTAACTTCAAAAGGGACATGGGTAAGCTAATTTATATTTTCTTCATAAGTAATTTCCTTGCCTATAAGAAAGCAAAAAGTTTCCACATAAAAAATAATGCTGAGAAAATATCTAAATAGCAAAGTATTTAAACAGAGGTATCGCAAGTTGCTTTTACAGGAATTCTAGTTTCAATGATGAAATATGGTAAAATATATAAGGAGACTATATATATATACTTACATATATTTTATGTATGTTACATATATGTAAAATGTATCATATGTAACATACATGTATGTGTGTTATATGTATATTATATATACATTATATATTATATAAGGAGACTATATATAGTTACATATATTTATGTATGTTACATATATGTAAAATGTGTTCTATATAACATACATGTATGTGTTATATGTATATCATATATACATATATGTCATATATAACATATAACTTATATACATACATATTATATATAACATATACATATAAAACATACATATACATTTATACACACATATGACATATATACATATATGTCATATACGCCATATATAACTCACATACATACATGTTATATATAACATGTACATATAAAACACATACATGTATGTAACATATATGTGTATATGTATGCACATATATGTATATATGATATACATATATTTATATATACATACATGTATGTTATACATATATATAAATATATATATAACAGTTCCGGTCCACCTGATGCTCAAGTCCATGAGCCTACATTATTCAAAAATGAATAATTACCTATAAATATGGTAAATATCTAAGTAGCACATGATTTAGAAAAATAGTCATGTGCTTCTAGATCTTTCAAAATCTCAACTACAATCCATTTATATCACAACTGTCTTTCAATGTAAGAGTGAGTCATTTTTAACACCCATTAATGACATAAAACTCTATATTCAGTCTGAAGATGGAAATAGGGAAAATGCCTAAGAAATTTTTTTAAAAATGCTCAAAGAAACAGATTTAAGTCTGATACTGACAACCTCTGGCAGGAATGAGATAAAAAGAGTTCCTGATTAGTTAGGAAGGGCTAGAGGACAAAAGAATAAAGGATGGTAGCAAAAGCATTACAAAATGACTAAAAATAAGATCCAGATAAGGTACCAGAACTAAAGTGAAGGCAGACGTTACCGGGGTAACTTGGCTGGGTAATTATGAGAATAAAGGTGACTACTAGCCCAGAAGTGTAAATAAAGACCTACAGCGCACTGAAGGCAAAATAATTCTAATCTAATCAAGCTTATTTCACAGACATCTTATAAATAAAATGGTAATTTCATATAATCCTCTCTCTGTATACCCAATGCAGAAAACTCTTCAAAAAATATCACTGACAGTCATATAGCTTTAACTTTTATAAAGAATAAGGCAGCATATTTCATTGTAATACTACTCTAATTATTGGTCCTCATTTTAATGTCTGAACAAAGACTGATTTTGTCCTAGTATTAACGTCACAGAACTTTTTTTTTTTTTTTTTTTGTACAGACAGAGTTTCACTTCATTGCCCTCGGTAGAGTGCAGTGGCATCACACAGCTCACAGCAACCTCCAGCTCTTGGGCTTAGGTGATTCTCTTGCCTCAGCCTCCCGAGTAGCTGGGACTACAGGCACCGCCACAACACCCGGCTATCTTTTTGTTGCAGTTTGGCAGGGGCTAGGTTTGAACCTGCCATCCTCAGCATATGGGGCCAGCGCCCTACACACTGAGCCACAGGTGCCACCCTATGTAACAGAACTTTAAGTATCTAAAGACAAATAAGTAGGTTATTTATCATGTTAAAAGTCTCCATTCATTTATTAATCTAACAAACATATAAAAAACAATTACAATTGTAATTAGGGCAGCAAAAGAAAACAGTGGTAAGGAAACAATCTTTCAATTATTTCCCAGAATATGATTTCTAGAACTTCATCATTCAAGTCAGTCACCCTCTTACCCACATATTAATATTGTACTGAGTTTTGTCCTCATAACTCATACAAACCCAAAATGGAGGATAATAGTAAAAGATTAACTAATGTTTTACAACAAATGTATAAAGCCTCTTAAGTCATTTTCTATTTGTTTAAGAGTTGAACTAGAAATACCATATTAGCATTATGTCACATAGCACATATAATAAAGAGAGGGAAAGAGCTACATCTTTTTTTTTTTTTTTTCATTTAAAATATCATCAGTGACATTAGCTAACAGGGAAATGCAAATCAAACATATAGTAAAATATCACTTCACACCCAAAGGAATGGCTGTATTAATAGGATAGATAAAAGTAAGTGCTGGAGGGCACATGGAGAAATTAAGAGCCTTGATTCACTGCTGGAGGGACTGGAAAATAGTACAGCCACTTTGGAAAACAGCCCAGCAGTTCCTCAAAAGTTAAACATAGAACTACCATATTACTCTGTAATTTTAGGTATATAGCCATCAGAAGTGAAAACCTATGTTCACACAAAAACTTATATTTGAATATTCATAGCAGCATGATTTCTAACAACCAAATAATAAAAACCACTCACATGTGCATCAGCTGATAATGGATAAAGTCTAGTATTACCTATACTAGAAGATTATACAAAAATAAAAAGAAATAAAGTATTGCTACATGTCACAATGTGGATAAAACTTAAAACATTATGTTAAAATAAAAGAGGCAAATCATTAAAGACTTTATGTTACATAATTCCATTTATATGAAATGTCCAAAATAGGTAAATCTATAATGACAGAAAGATTAATGGTTTGCTGAGGGCTTGGAGGTGGTAGGTGGGAAATGGGGAATCACTGCTAATGGGCATGTAATATTTTATGGGGGGTAGGGGAGCAGGAGTCTGAGGTTGCTGTGAGCTATGATGATGCTACAGCACTCAATCCCAAGGCAACAGAGTGAGACTCGGTCTGCAAAAAAAACCACTCTTTTTCTTTTTCCCTTTTCTTATCTCTTCCAGAGGACCAAAGAGGATTATGTTAACCTCAGTTATTGTATTTTTTTGTTTTCTTTTTCTCCATTTTTCATTTTACTTTAATTTTTATTTCATTTTATTATTCCCCCCCCCCCTCCTTTTATCTCTTTTCTCTTCCTTTCCTGTGGGAATGACAGAAATAGAATCCAGACTATGGATGGCAAAAATGATGAAGGGAATTGAAGGCAAAGTGGAAAATCAGCAAAAGAAAATCTAAAATTTGACTTAAGAAATTAACAAAAGTAAAGACAAAGTCTCCAAGAATCTTGACAAAATTAGAAAAGGCTAGAACAGAGCTTAAAGACTTGAAGGAGTAATTCAGAGAGATTCAAAAAGTAGTAAAAAGTTTCAACAACAGATTAAACCCTGGAGAAGAAAGAATCTCAGAGGTTGAAGACGAGTCTCTCAAGCTAACTGAGCCATTAAAGATGCAGGAAAGAATCCTATAGAGTGTTATGGAATAACACAAAGTGCACAAACATATGAATTATAAGTATCCCTGAAGGAGAAGAAAAGAGTCCCCCAAAACATAAATGGAAGCCCTGGTTGATAATATTATAGCTGAATATTTACCAAGCTTTGCCAAAGATTCAGACATACACATACCCGATGCATATTGAACACCAGGTCACTCCAAAAAAAGCTAAACACAAGATAATGTTAAAATATGAAGTAGAAGGAATCTGCTTCTTTAGATATTGTTTCCTGCTCCAGATATTTGACTTTGTACAATACCTTAGGTTGGCTCTGCCTATATCCCATCTGTATTTATTTGTTTGTATAGGGAGAATACTTTCTAAACATATAGTCCTTTTTCTTACACTTAGAAATAGTTCTTTTAACCCATTATATGTAACCTTTAATCTTCAGTGGTTTTCCAAGTAATTTGTCTATTTTCTGGCTAATCTTTTTACCACCTTTTGATTAAAAAAAAAAAAAAAAAAGTAGGACCCCTAATACAATAGGGGTCTGCTCACCTATTTTATTAAAACTGTCTAAAATAAAGTATTTTATTAAAACTGTCTCAAAATATGCTATACTCTTTCAAATTTCCATAATTTCAGACCAAAAAACCAGAATAGTAGACTAAAATAAAAAATGACTTTTTTCAGTATCCAGATATAGTTATGTTTTGCTAAGGCATTCTACACCCTGTTAAACTCTCTACCTATGATAAACGGAGAATGGCTGTCACCAAGAAAAAGTAAATGTCCTTGTAAAGGCAACCTGTTATCAACCAAATCAACAAATCAAAAAGATATCCATTGCTTAGACAAAAAAGCTGAGATACAATAAGCCAAATGTTTCAGGTAGATTTGGAGAGACTAGTTAGGAAAGAAAAAAAATGGGAAGGAAAACAACTCTATCTTGATTTTGATTTTTAATACAAGAAAAGGTTTCAAAGTAGTCACAATTTGGAGGAAAAAAACAAACCACCATACATCAGTAGCAATGTATGGTGGTTCCCACACATACATGCAATCAACACATTAATCTGCTGCTTCTTGATTTTACTTTTTTCAATGTTTTTTTTTTTTTTTTTTGAGGAAGAGTTTCACTCTGTCACCTTGGACAGAAGTGCAGTGCCATCATCATAGCTCACTGCAACCTCAAACTCCTGGGCTCAAGCAATATTCCTGCCAATGCCTCACAAGTAGCTGAGACTACAGGTGCATGATACCACACCTGGATAATTTTTCTATTTTATGTAGAAATGGGGTCTCAGAGTCTCATTCTTTCTCAGTCTGGTCTCAAAATCCTGACCTCAAAGCAATCCTCCCACCTTGGCTGCCCAGAGTGCTAGGATTACAAATGTTTAGTCACTTTGCCCAGTCCTCTCTTCTCTTTTTCAAATATTAACTTCCTCAAAGCAGAATAACCTTCAAACATTTTATTAACTTCTAGACTACTGCACAGTGAATGATAGATGTGATGTCAATGCTTTTACACACAAGCTTAAAAAGGAAAACCATTTAACATCAACTGAAAGTACAAACAAAAGGAATGCTGAATCTAATACTTAATGTAAGTAAAATCAATCATACAAGTTAGTAGGTAGATACGTCCCAGGCTTCCCAGACTGCTCAGAAAAAAAAAAAAAACAGGAACATTCTGATATCTAACTACAGAGTACCATATTCCCAACTATGCTGTCTAACAACGAAACCTTTGACAAGAAATCCATACTCCTCAGCTAAATTATGTCTCAGAAAAGATGAGTTATTAATTCAAGCTACCTGGGTTTTATTCCTATTCTGCTACTTACTATTCATGTAATCACAGGCAAGTTACTGAAGCTTTCTGTGCCCCAGTTTCATTATTAGTAAAACAGGAGATCTAATAAACACCACCTTGTATTTTTAAAAAGAAGCCAGATGGAGGATTTAGTACAGTGTCTAGCACAGAATAACCCCTCAATAAATGTCAGGTATATTAGACCATTTTTTTTTTTAGACCATCTTATACAAAGGTAAACTAACACTCCACCATCCTCTTTTTTTTTTTTTTTTAATTGTTGGGGATTCAATGAGGGTACATAGAAGCAGGTTACACTGATTGTTTTGTTAGATAAGGACTCTCATATATTTGTGTCCCGCCCCCAAAAGTGAATCCTATCCCTTGACCCTCAACGCCTCTCTCCTTCCCTTTCTCAGCTCTCCCAGTCCCCCACTCCCTACTGTGTATTAGGACCTTAATTGTCCTCTTATTAGAATTGAGTAAATAATAGGATTCCTATTTCCCCTATCCTCATTTGATTTGCCTACCTTTGAAACATGTAATGAAATAATATACTCAAAGGAAAAGTAGTAGAAAGAAATACCAAATAATATTAGTAATAGTAATAACACCGCAGGACTCACTCAAGTATTCCAACATGTGAATTCCTTCCGTTTTTACTCTCTTACCACCACATTATTTTTAAACATAATGACATAAAGTATCAAAAGTGAGAATCATAAAGTATAAAAAGTGTAAAAGAATTGTAAAATATAGTAAGGGGTAAGGAAAACTATTCAGTCAAAACAGGATTTCAATCTAAAGCAGCCTAATCATTTTTTATTTTGGATCGTTTTGGGACATCTCAACAAAGTTCAGTGATAAGATTAAAATGATTCATGTTTAATTATACTATAAAATCTGAATTTTTTAAAATAAAATTGGTCCACAAGAATATATTAAGTCATATATCTGATAAAATGAATTAATGAAACAAGAGAAAATCATTTTTAGGAGCATGATATAACTTAGCACTACCTTTCTAAATTGTACAGTCCCTGTAACCTAAGAGAACGTAACAAATTTGACAGTAACTGAACAGAAGTAACAGAAAAAATGACCACTTAAAAAGTTTTACTGAGTGGATATATTATTTTGAAATGGAAGACTAAACCTTAGGGTATGTCATGATTTACCATGTGTATTAATGTGAAGGAAAAATCTTCTTCAGAGTTTTTTAAAATCTTTTACAGTAACCATGTTTCTAAATAGTAAGATTTTATTTGACCTTCAATATGCATTTGAATGCTTGTAAGAAAATTATCATACTATATACTTTCTAAAATTAGCCATGAAATCCTTTCCTGATTTTTCACTCATCAATATCTATATTAAATATGAAACAAGAAAACTAGAGACAAAGAACAAAATGAAAGGAATTGGATTAAATGAGAAATTTAAAAGCTTTCTTGTAATTCTAAGATGAAAAGACAGATAGGTAAAAGAAAAAAAAAGGAGTCTTTAAGTTGTTAAGAATCCTCTTTTATCTTAGGTATTACTGAACAGTGGGTACATAAATATCACTATAATATTCATAATTTCCCTCTATACAATAACTCCAAAGCAGAAGATGATAATAATGATAAAAGGATCTCTTTAAATAATTAAAGAGACTGGAAAAATAATGTTTCAAAAGGGATAATCTTTTAGATATAGACATATGAAGTAATAACTTCTCTAAGATCTTAAGACTAACTGTAGATATTGGTCTTAAACAGTTACAGAAAATATTATAGAAATAGAAACTAGCAAGTTTCAAAAAAAAAAAAATTCTCTCTAGTTCCTGTATAAACAAAATATATTTTTGAAGCCTAATAAAAATGTTTCAAACTAGTAGGGATCACAAATAAAACTATTTCATTCATCTATTTAGAGCACCCAAAATAAACTATTTCAATTATGAAAGAAATAACAATTCCCCTATCTGCCTCACCAATATCATATAACCCTATAATATAAACTCAATGAAAAAAATCTAAGTGATTACTCATAAATAAGATCTTTCAAGTGATCACAAAATAGGGGATTATTTGACTATGGATTTTTTTAAACTTTTAAGAAAACTGATACTGGAAGGAAAAAAAAATAAAGACTATATAAAATATGAAACAGGTAACAAATGATAACTTACCCTAAAAATATCTTTATATCTCCCTTGCAGAGAGATTTTTTTGAAGTGCCTGCCTCGGCTAAAGCAGGAAAGTAAAAAATGTCTCCCCTAAGAAGTCATATCAACAAACCAGACTTATAAAAGCTTGGAGCAGAAATTTACACTGCTGATATAATGGAAAACACACACACCAAAAAACTTAATGTCAGATGATAGAGATCCCCGTAGCTTGCAATAACAAATATAAATGACTTCTGACATACAACTGTGAAAATTGATCAACATATATGAATCAATTATAATGTTGGTCAAAATATCGAGCTACAGAAGAAAAGTTTGACTCCATTCATACAGAATTCAAAACCTGCAAAACTTACACTATACATTATTTATAAATACACAGATTGAGAATGTAATCACAAAAAAAGAAGAAAATGAGAACTATAAATTTGAGGAAAGGGTAGCCTCTGGGCTAGATGAATGAAGATAAGATTGCCTAGGGATTCACAGGGGACTATAGGGGATTTGAGAATGTTCTATCTTTTAAACTGGATGGCACATGCACTGGTGTACTCATTTATTATGCCTTCAAATGAACACGTACTATGAAGTCCCAGGTAAGTATGGAATTTTCTATGAGTGTTTTCTATATTTTATAATATAGAAAAATAAATTCTTAAGAATAACCAATGGTAATACAGTTACTTTTTTTTTGGCTCCTGTGTATGTTTGCCCTGTCTTTCTTACTCTCTTAAATTTTGGCCTCAGAATCTTATGATTATGATAAGTAAGGAATAAGTTACCGTATTTCTTATTGGAATCTTTTTGGGTTCTGGTGGCACATCTTGTGGAACAAATTTCACTGGTTCCTTAATCTGTCTCCTTGATCGTTTGGTCCCATCTGGTAAGGTTTCCATAGCCATGTCTGCTTCCATGTCACTGCTCCCTGCTTGGTCACATTCTGAGCACTGCCTACATAAAGGAAAGAAAAAAAAAAAAAAAAAAAAAAAAAGGAAGATCATATATTTATTATTATCTTCTAGCTTTAGCTACAGCTTCTGTAAGTAAAAAAAAAAAAAAAAATCCAAGTAATGTTTAGAACATATAAAAATATATACAGGTTTAAAAAAGTATATACACAGGTAATGTTATTACAGGGTATATTATGATTAAACATACAAAAATGCACATATACTTCTCTAAGAATGACTACTATGAATACAATATATAAAGCAATTTAATGTATCTCTGTAAGTGTAAGAAGACATGCAACAATGCTGTATATTTAAGTAAACCAACATTAAGAGATGTAATACTGGTTAAAAAAGCAGTTTCCCTTTGGAAATTATGACTTTTCTATAAATGACATACACTGTGACATTTGAAAACCAAATGTCCTTGATGGACCTTGATAACTATGCCATTGTCATAGTTATCACACCTTCTAATCGTAATTAATGACAAGTTGTGCTGGAAATACTTCTTAAATTATAGAAATAAACTCTTAAAAACTGTTGAAAAAAACAGTCATTTTAGTTGGTGATTCATATACTAAAAGAAAAAACAAATTTATTTACTGAAGAAAGCAGCACTTACAAAGCATTTTAATATGGGCAACAGTAAAAATAACTGAAATTTGAAACTTTATATCAGTGTATCCACTGCAACTTTCTATAATGTTAGAATTATCTATGTCTGTACTGTCCAGAATGATAGCCCCTAGCCATATTTGCCAGTAGAGCAATTGAAAAGTGGTTGATGTGACTAAGGAACTGAATTTTTAAATTCAAACTTTAGTTAATTTAAATTTAAATAGCCACATGTGGCTAATGGCTAACATTTAGACAGCAAAAATCTGGATAATAAGTGATGGAAATCTTTGTATTTCCAATTAAATGTACTGCTTCTTGTTTTGAGACATAAAAAACGAACTTTTGATGTGAAATTGGACACTTCATATTTAATGACCTAAATAACATCAATAGTCTTTCTAATATACTATTGCACTTTCTTCTTATGAAGAAACTCTTAAAGTTTCTGAAGCATATAAAATCCACAAAAAATACACTCCATTGTATTTAAAAGAAGGGTAATATGAATGTCTCAAGACAAACTGGTAAAAGAACACTATGAAAAAGCAATCCTTTGAAATTGGTGAAAAAATACCAGCTTCCTACATCAAACAAACAGAGGTAGTTTTAAGAGCTGACACAGTAAAGATTAAAAAAATATCTACTGTATTTGAGGAAGACACACTACCTTTTGCACACATTACCACTTACAGAGTTGGGGTTCACTATTTTCTAAAACTGGAAAAGGTAATTTGTATAAAAACAATACTCATGTTCATTCCAAAGTATTCCATTTCCTTCCTATATTCTCCTACCTGTAAGAAATCACTGTCTCTCCCTTGCACTAAAATTAAGAAAAGGCTAAAACTCATTATAAATACCATAAACTTGTTTTAAACATTTGTTGAGATTCAATATGCCTAAGTCAATAAAAAAAATTCAGAAATGCCTGTCAAATGTTCTAGATTTTCAAGGAAAAACTGAACTCAAAAATGACTAGCACAAATAACCCATACCAGAAATAAAGTCTTCTGTGACACTAATTCAAAAATAAAACATTAAATTACAAGTAAAAGCAAAAATATGGGGGCAAATTTTTGATAAATTCATTCAAATTAAAAACAAAAATAAAGTATTTGAAAAATTCTTAACAATAAAGAATATAAAATAATAAAGAATTATAAACAAAGTGGACAGAATTCCTGCCTTAAATAAGAATCCACTGCTAAGACACCACAGTTAACTGAAAATCATTTCTCCAAAAAGCTATTACAGCTTTATTCACATAACACTGTAATAAATGTTTATGAATATATCAATTTAAAAATATGCCAAACACTTTATTATGAATCAATAAAAAATAAACCACACACAAATCACATACAAACGAAAACCTCCATAAAACAACTTCAACTTGTTCTGCTAAAACCAAGAATAAGTCAGCTGAAACATTTAAATCTCCATTTTACTTACCAATAACTATTTTTGGTTTTTCTTGGCATCCTTGTAAGAGGAGGATCCAGACATCCAAGATGGTAATGGAGTTTACAAGTATCGCACAATAAAAGAAGATGCTGATCATGGTTCTTCTTACAAATCCCACAACTTTGAGTAAAGGCAGCAAATAAGTATATGAATAATTATCATAGTAAAACGAAGTTTATTTGTAGCATAATTTTCTAATTTTAAAATTTCACACTAATTAACTCAATATTTGTTTGTTGAGATCAGAAATTTTTTCATAGTGTACATCTTTTTTAAAAATAGCTTGGATTGACCATAAATCTAAACATTGCTAAAGTCAACACACTCAAAAAAAGATATATGTATATACAGATACATGCTATTTAGTCTCAACATTACCTTCATTTTAATTTTAATTGTCACTTAAAACCCATTTAACATTAGTTTGCTTTTTCTCTAGAAACATAAATTAACAAACAAAATAATTTTATGATTTTCTAAAATACAAAAGAAGTTACTTCACAAACAAAATTTACTTTCCCTTACCATAAATTATACTTTTCAAAGAGTCTACATTCTACAACACGTAAGTAAGCTACCTATGAACATAAGTCCCTTTTCAAAATCAGATTTTCGGTCTTAAAATACCAATTGATATTCATTGCATAGACTACAGAGTTTCACAATTGTTTCTGTTATTTTGGATTTTTTTTTTTTTTTTTTAAAGAAATCTAACTTGTTTTGTGCAGAAAAGCAATTTAACTATTCCTGAGAACAGAACCAATTTGGCCCCGGAAATCTAGGGTATACTTATATTGGGAAGGTACAAGGTGAGGAAAAGTTACTGAAACCCTAAAAGCCATTGATGTACAGAAAGAGCAAAAGAAAGACGATGGTTAGAATTTTGTAATACTTCTAGAAAAAATAAATCATACACAAACAAAAACCTTCATAAAATAAGCAGAACATGGTCTCAGAGTAAAAAAAAGATATCACTTTAAAATATATTCTTAATCAAAAATAAATTGTTGTCATAGAAGTCAGAAGTATAGTGATATGCCTGATGGCTCCATATGAACCAAGTTGTTTGGAAAATTGTCCTGAGAACATGCTAACATTCACACTGTACATTAACAAAATAATGGGCTTTTCTCATATTTCAAGGAAGTTATTTGCTATTACTTGTAGGGAGAGCCTCCAAGAAAAAATGGAAGGTAGTATATGGATACTGATACTGCTGTTACTGCTATTTCTGACAAAGAAGTTTTGAGAAAATATTTATGGATTTATATAGATATGTGTACATATATACATGTACATCATACACTTACAAAACACACCAGCATCTTCATAATCACTTAATATTTAAGTTACATGAGGAAAAGTGACATCCTAACCTATTTAGGTATGGAAAAGTATTAACTATGTAAAATTATACTAATAGTTATATAATAGTTATTACATAACTATAATATAGTTATATAATATAATAAAGTTATAATATAATATAGTTATATAATATATAATAGTTATATTATATAGTAACTATATAAAATACGAAGCAAAGAAGAAGTAAAGGGCTCGGCGCCTGTAGTTCAAGTGGCTAAGGGCACCAGCTACATACACCAGAGCTGGCAGGTTTGAATCCGGCCCAGACCTGCCAAACAACAATGACAACTACAATCAAACAATAGCCAGGTGTTGTGGCCGGCACCTGTAGTCCCAGCTACTTGGGAGGCTGAGGCAAGACAATCGCTTAAGCCCAAGAGTTTGAGGTTGCTGTGAGCTGTGACGCCATAGCACTCTAACCAGGGCAACAGCTTGAGACTCTGTCTCAAAAAAAAAAAAAGTAAAGAACAAAAATAGTTCTGTAAACAAAGGATACAGAGAAAAAAGTATAAAACATACTCAAATCTAAAATTTATCTTCAATATCCACACCTACAAAAGCAATAGATTCAGACTACATATATGATATCCATCACTACCTAAAAATGCAAGGCTTTACAGCTCATTCAAGTAAAATAAACACACCCATTTATCTATTTTGCTGTTTTAATTATTCAAAACAATAATAATGTCATTTACAGTAATGTTCCAATTCCTCAAAGAAAACTCATTTCCATGGAGCACATACAGATATATTCCCAGTTATTCAAAGGCTACCAAAAGTCAAAAGTCATTCATCTTATTCAAACAGTAACAAAAATGTCTTCCTTCTATCATTCAACCTGGAAAGCATATTTTATAAAATGAACTTCAAATGCATTTAACTTAAATTCTAGTGTAAACATAACTAATGCTTAAATATTTAAAATACCTTCTTACTATTAAGTGTTAGTTAAAAAACATATAGTATTATTCTATCATATTTTCATTACTTGCCTATAAAGTACTGCAGGAAGGGTAGATGTCTTTTGTGTGCCTCCTTCTTTTTTACTTGGTTTTCTCTCCTTGGGTGCTCGCAAAATTGCTGGTATAGTCAACTTCTATTGATTTGAACAAATGCAGTATATATTGTTTTAAGGAAGAAATAAAAGCAACTTTTTCCTCTATTTACCACTCAAGCCGACTAAATATATTAGGACTGTTAGGGGAAAATCTGCTTTACCAGCTATTATACTAGCAAAAAGATTAAAATGAGTTTTTTCTAATGTTATATCCATTAGAAATCTGTAATTACATACTTTCATCAATTTTCAATGGTACACTAAAACAATATGAAAATTAAACTTCTTTAGCTTTAAAAGTGAAAGACAAGAATAAGCGTTGAGGAAGCTTAAAAAAAAATAACACAGTACACTTGACAAAAAGAATATTGAGGCCGTTTATTTTCCTCAACATCCCAGCTATACTGGTGCTCCACAGGTTAATTAGAAAAATTATCTTATTGGACCAAACTCTACAACAAAGCAGACAAGATGCTCTTTGGGTTTCTACTAATCTGCAGTATGCTGGTTTCTCAGACAGCAACCATTTATCAAAGTCATTTCTTAGTAGCCTGGTGGGCCCACATCTGTTCAACCAACGAAACAAAGTGTCATGTAAGCAGTACAAATGAATTCTACTTCCGCCGTATAATTTACATTTGCACAAGGAAATTTGCCAACCTCTGTTAAAAATCATTTTTTTAATAAATAAAAATGCCTTTTATAGTAGACAATATTTTACACTAAATAGGATATTCTTATGAGAGAAACTTGTAAATGAAACGAAAACACTAGTAGGAAGATAAACTAAAGCCTTGCACTCAATATTGACTTCTCTAAATATTAAAATCACCATAATCTTCCAAAAATATATCAACAACCTATCAATGGAGAAAAAAGGCTAAATTCTTCCAGGGCAATTACTTATTCTCACCTTTTAAAATAAATTATTTTTCAAAATATAAGCCTTTTACATTGTTCACTGAAAAAAAAGCATCTTAAGAGTTAATATGGCCCAGTAGAAATCATTATGTATCACTTCATAAAATAATATATCTAAACAAAGTGTTTGACAGATGGGACACTCTGTAAAACTCAGAAACAAGTACACAAAAAATGTTTGTTCTTTAAAAAGCCTCCTTCACAAATAAAACTACTTTTGTAGAGGAAAGACCACAAAGAGTGGGTCTCCATAATTTTTAAAAATATAACTGAAATTATTTGAAAAAAATTGATTCATCAATTATATATACAGCACTAAAAAAAATATATATTCAAAGAAATCTATTTGACAATAATTCTTTCTTTCAACACCAAGAATTTTAACAGCCTAAAGTGTTTAAGGATAAAGTTCTGTTTTTTTGTTTTTTTGTTTTTAGTAACCATTATCATAGCTAGTGTTAAAGGGGAAAAACTACACTTTAACATTAAAGTTTAAAAAACATTTCTTACACAGATCAAAACAAAATTAACATGAAAATTATCCTTCTAGTTTGCAATTTTAAATCATACATCTAAAATTTTTTAAAAGAACTGAAACAGCACAAAAGTGGGGAAAAATAGGGCAAGGAATCTAAAATTACTACATTAAAGGAAAGAAGAACGCAGTAGGAGAAACTCATGCTTCAAATCTTCGCTTTATCACAAATGACAGTTCAATCAGTTACAGCAAATGAAAAAATTTTGCAAACAAGATAGCTGTTGAAACAACCAAATTAAGCTACAAGTTCTCACTAGGTAGCTGCCAATTCTCTATATGTATTTCAGGCAGAAGTCATTATTCCAGAGGACTAGGTCCTAATCAGAGTTCTTCAGTTAGCAGAGTGACAGTTCTATCAGAAATCTGTTTTTTAAAAATCATACAGAGAGTAAGAACTGAAGAAGACAGCAATTGGAAAGAAACTAACCTGCCCCGTAATTCTGCCTAACAAGGCCCATATTCCTTGCCCTTCACTTCGAAGTTTTCCATTCAGGTTCTGTAATTCTTCTAAAGATTCACAGAGCTACAAAATAAATAAATTTAGTAAACCTCATTAAATATGTTAAAATTTAAATAATTTATCAATAAACATCCAAGAATATCCATGTTTCTATTCCATATATTTTTAATATATTCAAGTCACAATACCACTGGCTATGCAATTATTTAGCACCATCTTACATGCTACACAAGCATTTTGTTTTATGCTTGCATTTTTACTAACGATAATACCTACATTTATATATTGTTATAGTTCACTACATAATTTCACACAGATTCTGCTAATTAATTCTTATGATTCTATCAAGATGCATTTCTACCATTTTCCCAATGAGAAAACCACTGATCATGAAGTTTGGTGAGTTGGTCAAGATCACAGAACTAGCAAAAATCCCCAGTATGTCTTTCCTACCTATATGAACCTGGACAAATTACTTCACCTCTTCAAGACTCAGTTTCTGAAAATAGGAGCAATAACCATAATATACACAGTAAAGTTAAGATGAGAATTAAATGAGTTCATGCATGTAAAGAGATAAGAATTATACCTGGCACATAAAGTGGTAAGAGATAGTGAAGATAATGAAAATAATAAGGGGTTAGAAGTTACAGGGAAGAGCTCCAAAGTTCTAGAAGAATTTCAAAATGAAACATAAACAGGAAGGCCATAAAATCACAAATCATCAATAAAATCTATTATATTATGTTACAGATTTTATAGTCAACTTACCTTATTATATTCCACATGAAGCTTTTCTTGTTCATTCTCTAATTTATCCTTTATATTCTTTTGTTCAGCCATATTTTCCTGAATTTGAATCATGCGCATATTTCTCTCTATTTAAATTAAATATCCAATTTTACTTAAGTAGAAAATAAAAGCTGATTTACAAAATATACAAAGGAAGGAATTAGCCAAAGAGATAGCTACATAGATAAATCTACATTGTTTAAAACACTTGGAAGTATAATCACAAATACACACAACTTATTAGGAAAACATGCCTCTAAGTGATATATATAGCATGACTAACAAATTTCTAAAAATTAAGATTATATCGAGTATTTTCACTAGGAAATTGTTCTCAGTGACAATGTGCATGTATCAATGTCTATACTAACCAAAATAATAATTCACAAAATCAGCAGTGAGGGCTGGTTGTTTATGCTTTCTCCTTCCATCCACACTAGAACTAGTATCTGAATTGTCGACTGGAAAGATATCTGTACTGATCCCCATTAGTTCTGCTTTCCGCATCAGTTTACGAATGGCTGAAGCACTACTAGTGAGTGGTCTGGGCAATTTTTCCCTTGGAACCCAGGCCTGGGGTCTGGTGGATCGAGCTAGCTCTGCTTTGGCACGGTACTGCTGAAGCCTGGCATTGATCCTTGCCTATAAAAGAAACACATACAAAATTTAAAGGATAATAAAATGAAACATATTCCTTACGATTTTTACTTCCATGTTTAGATAAAGTAAACAGAATTTTCTATGTCAGTGCAAATTCCATATATCAACAGTCCTTAAGAAATACTGTATAATTCTTGAGTTACAATAAACTAGATCTATCCAAGTAACAACTGTCCTAATTTATAAGATTTGTGAGAAACTAATCTGATTAAGTTGAAGTTTCTCTTCTCAATAACTGCAATAGACTCCATATATTTAATTAATGTATATTTAAATAATGCGCAAGCTGATCAAATCCTTTGAACAAATTCAAAAGCAGTATAGTCAATATATTGCACTGATAAAATAATTTTTTATCAACTGCATTTTTCAATGTGGAAACATACTTTATAAATTACTACTGACTAGATGAAGAACAATGTAAGTAGCCACAAACTGTACTCAAAATTTACCTTACTCACATCCACTTCCTAAGTAACTAACCAAATTACATAATTACACCTCCCATGTCACCTGGAAAACACATGAAATCTGAAATCCATAACCTTAAAAGAAAAACAATACGAAGTTTGACATGAATCTCATACCTGTGCTTCTGGTGATAGCTGTTTCTCTCTCTCTTGCAAAGACATTTTACAATAGGATTGTAAAGCCAAGTAGTTTTTTCTCTTCCACTTTCTGTCTAATCTGTCTGCATGTTGCTTACAATAAGCAAAAAATGGATCTGCTATATCCTATACAAAAAAAGAAGAGGGGGACGTGAATATTTTTAAATACTCCGAGTCATTAAAAACCTAACAAAAAAGAATTAAATAAATTTCCTTTTTGAAGAATCTCCTAAAGTTACTTCTATAATAAATTACAAAAGTAGTTTTTTATACATAATGAGAAAAAGTAGTTTTTTATACATAATGAGAAAAATTAGTGCTAAACCTTAAGTCTGTGCATCAACCTCAAATCATCAACTTCCAAACAATAAGTTTTTTCTTCAAAGGATCTTATAGACTTAAGATACTGAAATCAAATCTAATGTATTATTTGGTGTACTTGTAGAGTCGTCCCTCAATATTGGCAGTGAAGGATTTGCTCCAGGACCTCTCTTGCCACAGGATACCAAAATTCACAAACACTTGAGTGCCTTATAAAAAATGGTATACTCCCATAGAGTTTAAGTCATCTCTAGATTCCTTATAGTATCTAATACACAAATGTAATTGCTGTGCAAATAATTGTTACACTGTACTGGTTTTTTATCTGTATTATTTTTTATTGTTGTGTTGTTAATTTTTAATTTTTTTTTTTTTTCAAATATTTTTGATCCATGGTTAGTTGAATCTGCCAATGAAAAATCTACCGTCACAGGGGGCTACAATTTCTTTTCTTTTCTTTTCTTTATTTTTGAGACAGAGTCTTACTTTGTTGCCCTTGCTAGAGTGCAGTGGCACCTTAGCTCATAGCAACCTCAAACTCTTGGACTCAAGCAATTCTCTTGCCTCAGCCTCCGGAGTAGCTGGGACTACAGGTGCACATCTGGCTTTTTTTTTTTTTTTTTTTTTGTAAGAGACAAGGTCTCACTCTGGCTCAGGGTGTCCTTAAACCTGTGAACTCAGGCAATCCACCCGCCTCAGCCTCCATAGGTGCTAGGGTTACAGGCTTGAGCCACCACACCCAGCCTCTATGTATTATTTAAAAAAAAAAAAAAAAAAAAAATATATATATATATATATATATTGTTGTTGTTGTTATTTAAAAGAAGGCTAGCACAGTGGCCGACACCTGTAATCCCAGCACATTGGGAGGCCAAGGCAGAAGGATAGCTTGGGGCCAGGAGTTTGAGATAAGCCTGGGCTATCGTAAGACCTCATCTCTACAATAAACAAAAAAATTAGCCAGTTCTGAGGGCATGCGCCATGGGAGGCTGAGGAAAAAGGATTTCTTGAGCCCAGGAGTTTGAGGTTGCAGTAAGCTATGATGATCCCACTGCACTCTGCCTGAGCAACAAAGCAAGACCCTGCTTTGTCAAAAAAAATAAATAAATGAATACAGTAGAATCAGGGGACTGTAACAAACTGGTCAACAAACAGAGGTAGTCAACATAAGGAACTAGGCCTACTCTAATGTCACCTATAGGTGGTGCATGTCCAGTCTATGAAAAGTAGGTGGTCAACATAGAGAGGTGCTCTACTATGGTAGTACTGTGGTGATTCTACTGTAAATAAATCTTCAAATGGAATCACAGTTCTCTCACAGACATCCTTCATGGTTTAGCCTAATGGTACACTTTTTTATATATAGAAAGTAAGGTATTAAAAAACATAAATTCTATCAAAATCAAAAATAGTAATAACTGTAAATATTTATAGTCAACAAAACTAACTTGCAATGTGATTGCTAACAAAATCATAGGTAGTTCATTCTTTTGTTCTGTCTCAAGGAGGACAAGATAAGCTATCTATGTAATTTTTATCTAAGTTATGTTAAAAAAATCTCTTAGAAAGATAAAGTTTTACAACCCAAAGAAAAATAATGACAATTAACAAGGAGGATATATGAGAAAGCATAGAGAAAACATGTTTAAATCTAATGTGTTGTGGGAGGAGTCAAGATGGCCCACTTGAAACAGCTTTTGCCAGAGGCTCCTGTCCAGAGGGAGAAATATTAGACTGAAGTAGACCCAGAGAAACCGAAGGTGAGGAGCTGAGAAGAGAGAAGAAAGTGAAGGTGCACATCCCTGCTGAGACAAGTGGCTGGGCTAGGAAAGAGGAAGAAAGACAACAAAGATTAGGTATATCAGGTAGGAAAGAGGACAGGAGACCCCTCCCCCAAACAAGAGGTTCCTAGAGGGTTTCCTGGGAACACAGCAGGGAACAAAGGATCTCTTACCCCACAGCAGAGGCCACTAAATCCAGGTCCTCCTACACCAAGGAGGTCCCACCTCTGAGCCAGGCCCCATCCTGCCTGGCACAAAAGTAAACAAACATTTCCTCTGCAATCCTAAGCACACAGCTCACCCTTCCACCATCCTAGTTGCCTGAAAGACTGCCCCCTGCAGAGGCCGGAGTGTGTGGCAAGTTCTCTCAGAGGCTCACAGGCATGCTGTGAGTCTCTGAGCTGCAGCACAGAAAGTGGTGCTCAGTTCTAACTTTGGTGAAGAAAGGGGCAAACTTTCCAGACTCCCTTTCCCACCAGAAAAAAACCTTTCTCCAACCTCTCAGGAATTCTCAGACAGATCTGCCTGAGGATGGTCACCTGGCAACCCTCTGAAATCATTTGGGTGAGCACTGTTCAGGCTGCCTGTGCAAGTATGACTGAAACTCTCAGCCACAACCATCCACTGATTCTTGTTCTCCTGGAGCCCATCTGCAGCTGCAGGTTCACCACTTGTTTGCCTTTGTTTGAGCAGCAGTGGCACTGCAACCGTACAGGGTGGATTCAGCAGGTCTGTCTCTTCCCCAACTCTCCCTGCTGGGGTCACAGTTGTTTGTTTCTTTGCCCAGCATAGATTCCAGTGAAATGCCCCACTCCTTAGATGGGTAGAGGACAGGTTGACATCAAGACAGAGCCAAGTTATGCTATCTCACCAAGCCAGCCCTCAGAATCTCTGGCTATAGACTTGAAAAGGACCTTTTGTGCCTCTCCATCTAATTATTTACAGTCCTTATGACCATTATAATGCAGTTGAATATTAAAATTTCTTTAATGTTGATATTGCAGCATCACAAAGCACGCAAACCATCTCATCTTTAGCAGAAACAAGACAATATTGCAATTCTGAATCCTCACTAAAATATCTTTTTGCTTCCTTCAGCATTCTCTTGGTCTTCTCTGACATGATGGGCTGTTAAGCACACAGATTTAAAAAATACTGTCAAGTTGTGAAACTATTTACAATTTCCACTTCAAACAAAATCACAATGCATTGTTGTAAAAGCTGACAGACTGGCATACTCAGCCCCATAAACTCTTGCCAACCAGCCTTGTGTGGTAGTGGTGCCAGTTGGCGGGGGGAGGGGGGGGAACAATAGAACTAAATCATGACCATAGCAGCCATCCAGGTAGTCCTTATGGTTTATCAGTGTTCTGATTGTGCCATTCAATTATTTCACTGAAATTTAATTTATTCTTTATTATTTTAAATACGTTCATTATAAAAGTAAAATAAAAATATAAAACACAAACAAAAATATATTAATAATAGAAGGATCTATTCTATAAAATTTGGATTCAGGGGGAGCACCTATGGCCCAGTGAGTAGGGCACCAGACCCATATACCGAAGGTGGCAGGTTTGAACCCAGCCCTGGCCAAACTTCAATAAAAAAAGCCAGGAGTTGTGGTGGGCACCTGTAGTCCCAGCTACTCAGGAGGCTGAGGCAAGAGAATCACCTGGGCCCAAGAGTTAGAGGTTGCTGTGAGCTGTGATGCGACAGCACTCTACCCAGGGAGACAGAGTGAGACTCCATCTCTAACAAAAAAAAAAAAAAAAAAAAAAATTGGATACAGTCAAAGGCCACACTTTGTGACCTAGAAGGCCAGGGCCACAGCCTGTCTTAAACCATTAATACACATTATATGCAGAATATGGCTGTAATCAAGGTAAACTAAATCTAAATTTACCTTAAATGTTTTTATATATTTTAAATTAAATTCCTCATTAAATTTGTTTCAGAATACATCGTGGTTTCTTTATCCCTCATGAAAATGTTATTTTTCCATTCACATTTTGTACAAAATAACCTAACACTAATCTAGCTAATGACAAATAAGCCTTTATCCAGAATAGCAAAATTAAACTTTGGCATCAGATTTCACAAAGGCATTAGGTTTTAACTGTTGTTTATTAAGTTTACTAAAAGTTGACATAATATTTCTATCCAAATCTCCCTTTCAGTTTTTAATTGTATCTATTAGAATAACAAGACTGAACCCACATTAATTTATCCTATACCTAAAGCTCATCTTATCCATCAGTCTTAGCTAGAAAAGTATGAATACTTTGCATATATTTAACAACTATCCATCTATTTATTATTTAATTTAATATGTTCTTAAACTTAGTTGGGTCATTCCAAATTCATTCTTTTAAGTGAAGTTTATAATGTAAATACATATACGATCTTATGGCAGACATCCCAATTTAGACACTGTGCTCTAAAACTCACAGTTCATAACAATAAAGTATCTTTATCAGGAAAAAACGAAACTGACATGTATTTATTCTACAGGTTATTTATATATTACTTATTCAAAAAATATTTGAGGTGGATTAAGGAAATATCCAGAAAAAAGACAATTTTAATTAAGAAACAAGGTGCCATGGTAGAGATAGCATTGAAACCTTAAACAAGGGTGACCAGCAGAGATCACAATGAGACGTAGAAAATGACTGAAAACCTGAAAAAAGTGATAGAATAAGCCATGAGGAGAAGCCATCTGGCAGCCTATACAAGAAAATGAGTCTAAAGGCCAAGAGTGGGAACTCATGTGACACATTCATTACAGGAGAAGTGAGGGTAGTAAGACTGAATGAGGAGAGGATGTCATAGAGGCAACGTCAAGGCAGATCAAGTAGGTTTTATATAGGTATACCTTGAAGATATTACAGATACAGTTTTAGACATCTCACTAAGTGACGATGGCAATTAAATGAGTCACATGAATTTTTGGTTTCCTAGTACATTCAAACGATAGCATTATGTCTAAAAAAAAGTACATATTTTAAATAAAAAATAGTTTATTGCTAAAAAATCTTAATGATCACCTGAGCCTTCAGTAACCCATAATAGTATATTTACTGCTAGAGGGTCTGGCTTTGATGTTGATGGCTACCAATAGACACAGCAGTAGCTGCTGAAGCTTGGGATGACCAAGGCAATTTCTTAAAATAAGACAACAATGAAGTTTGACACATTGTCTCTCCCTTTCACAAGTGATTTCTCTGTAGTGTATGACACTGCTTTTGATAGTGTTTTACCCACAGCAGAATTTCCTTCAAAATTATAGTCCTCTTAAACCTTGCTACTGCTTTATCAATTAAGTTTATATAATATTATAAATACTTTGTTGACATTTCATTCAACAGTGTTCATAGTATCTTTACCAAGAATAGATTCCATCTCAAGAAACCACTTTCTCTGCTCATCCATAAGAAACAATACCTCTTCTATTCAAGTTTCATCATGAGATTGCTGCAATTCAGTCACATCTTTAGGCTCCACTTCCAAAGTCTACTAGATCTCTTGTTATTGCTACCACATCTGTAGTGACTCCCTCTCCTTAAGTCCTAAATCCCTCTAAGTCATCTATAAGGGCTGGAATTAATTTCTTTCAAATTCTTGTCAATATAAACATTTTGACCTCTTTTTGTGAATAAAAAATGTTCTTAATGGCATTTAGGATCATAAATCCTTTTTAGGTTTTCAGTTCTCTTTGCCTTGACTATTATGGCAGCTAGAGCCTTACAAAATGTACTTTTTAAATGTACTTTTTAAATAATGAGACTTGAAAGTCAAAATTACTCCTTGATCCATGAGCAGCAGATTAGATATTACATTAACAGGCACGACAACATTAATTTCCTTGTACTTCTCCAACACAGCTCTTGAATGACCCTGTGTATTCTTAATGAGCAGTAATACTTTGAAAGTAATCTTGTGTTCTCTTTCGATCTCAATAGTGGGCTTAAATATTGGCCTCGTGTTAATATTGTTGTGTCTTAGCAAATAGGGAGGCCCAAAGAAAGGGAGACAGCCAAAAGCAGTCAATTTGTGGAGCAATCAGAACATATACAACATTTATCATTAAGTTTGACATCTAAATGTTGGCATGGTTCATAGTTCCCCCAAACAATTATATTAATCACTTCAAAGACCACTGGTCACAAATCACCATAAAAAATAAAGTAACAATGAAAAGATCTGAAATTTTGTGAGCATTACCAAAATCTGACACAGAGATGTGAAGTGAGCACATCCTGTTGGAAAAATGGTGCCTGTAGCCTTGCTCAGCACAAAACTTTAATTTTTAAAACATGTAATATCTGCTAAGTACATAAAGAAAAGTATAATATGACGTATGCCTGTAAATCAACTTACAGAAATTGATTTCTAGTCTAAATCAGAAGATTACAAAGAAAGTACAACACTGAAATAGATGGTACAACATGCTCACAAACAACAAATTTATTTTTATTTAAAGTTTGTTTCTTAATTAAAAATGCTATCACATTGTATGAATCCTAATGTAAAGTAGTATAATCATGATCTCAAGATCTTTAGTTTAACACAAGGATTACTGTCAAAAGCAAATGAATCATTAATTTTGACTCACACAAAGTCTTGGGCTTTGAAACACTGTTCAGAAACCTTTCTAATATTTCAATCCTCTAAGTGTTGATAACAACAAACCAGGAACATATTAAATATGCTTTAAATTATTTCTCCTCAAATAGTGTACACTGAGCAAGGCAACTCACAGGGAGAAAAGTTACGTTTTATTATTCCAGCATCCAAGACTCCAATCTAATAAATCAAGGGAGGTGGCAAGGCAAAGAAGAAGCCGGAGGCCCAATTTCCACCACCTGATATATTTCATCTTTCCTTGTAAAGTTATCCAAATTAACTCATAAATATACATATACAGACCACAGAGTGCTAACTATGAAGTTAATATTACATTTTGTTTATTTCATTTTAACTTGTTTGCCTTTAGATGGAGATAAACTGTCCAAATCAGTATAAATGTCATTATACTCCACTGTTCCATATGTGGCTGCCTTAAACATTTTTGTTAATTAACTATCTTCATAAAAACGATGGTGTAAAGTGCTTTGCAGAAAGAGTCAAGCAATTATAGTATAAAAGACAAAGTTCCCAACAAGTTATAAAAGAAAAGATTGCAAAAATAACCTTCCTGACCCCAAAGCTCAAATTTTCCAGAGGTAGACAGCTAACTGTAACCAACAGATTGCCTAACCTAAATATTCACCTAGGATTGATTTGTCTGGTCCTCTGAGTCTTAAGTTGTATTATCCCTTTGCACTTCCCACCATCCTGAATTGTAACCATGACTAATCCATATGATCTTACTGTAGAATTATACATGTACCACAGTGTCTACCTAGTAGCTGTGAAAATGCTCACTGTTCATCCATTACCCTTCATCAATTAATCAAAGTATAACTCCTCAATCAGTGACTGGAACAAAAAACAGCTATATGTCTAAAAAGCACAATTGCTGTAAGATCTATTTAATCATAAATTATACTCCTCAAATCTGTCTCAACACATTTTCTTCATCAGATTATCTTTCTCTGTTTCCTAGCAATGAAATAAATGTACTAAGATAAAAGTTCAGCATAATAAACATTTTTATATAACATTGAAAACTTACCCAATAGAAGAATATAACAAAAAGGACTTAGGTATTACCATAAAGCCATGATGAATATACTATAAAAATTACTGAATAAACATTTATTATATAAAGAGCTTAAACAATCAACTGAAGCCTACTCTCATGATTCCCTCTCCTGAAAATTTTTGAAAACCCTAGAGTTTATGTGACATATTTTTAAGTAGTTGACATATTAGAAATTAAAACTGAGAAATTTTAGAAATACCGCATATACTCGAGTATAAGCCGAGTTTTTTCAGCACAAAATTTGTGCCGAGTTTGCTTATACTTGAGTATATACGGTACATTAACTTATATTTTAAAAATCCCACTATATAGAATATACTTTTATTTAAATAACTATAATTTACAAAAAAAAATTTAGTGAAGAGAGCACCATTATTTTATATTTTTTGGCTTTAATGACATAGAAGATAGCTAGATTCTCAACACCATTTCCACATTCTATACATAGTATTTTGAATACGGAAATCTCTACTATTATGAGAAAAAAAGTTTAAAAAGGTAAATAACATTTTCATGTTGTTAGGAAAACAGTTTTAAACTCAGACTGCTAGAAAGAATCTTCAGGAGTCCCCAAAACACTTTGAAAATGACTAATTGCTTGATCTGAAGCCAATAACCCTGGAAGGAGTACTATGAAATTAAAAATAATCGTAAAGAGACAGAAACAGATACTAAAAAGAGGGTAATGATTTTGCTTAGGAAAAAATAGAGCTCGGTTACCTAAATACAATTTCGGATTTTCATATAAAATATGTTGACATTTTAATGCTTTAAAAAACACCTTGGATTATCTTTATCAGTCAGCTCTTCCTATAAAAATTTTAGCACATTTTCCAAATGTCTGATGAGCTTTAAGACTGACAAAACTCACAAATATTTACTCTTAAAATTTTAGAACAGTGATTTCAGCAAAGACTTTAAGAACAGATTTTAAAATTTCTTTTATTATTAATACGTGTTGTAGGACATAATAGAGTCGTAAGAAATCTTATGTGCATATTCACCAACTATGGATTTATATAAAAATACCTCCTCTGCTGCTGCCTCTGAAAGCAAACCTTCCTTCTGGGCACAGGTTACGTGGAAATAGGCTCGGCACATCCCTGCATCACAGCTAATGCAAACTCCAGTTCTAGCAAAACGAGGGTCTTCACAAAAGCTACACTCCTACAACAAAATAACAGAAAAATTCTCAAAGCAAAAATATTTCCACATTAAAGACCATGTTCTCATACAAAGCATCCAGTAGAGATTAAAAATGTTAAAGAAATACAAATAGTGAACCAACTGTATACTAATACAAATAATAACTGCAGGCAAGTCAAGAGTTTAAATGAAAAAAAGGCATTTTCTACATGGTTCCGATAAACCAAAATTCCATTAATACAATGATGTAATAACAAGTAACAATATAATCATAATTAATATTATTTGAGGACTTACTATGTGCTAGGCAGTATTCTAAGCACTTTATACATACAATGGTCCCAAATTTATGATTTGACTTAAGTTTTTGATTTTCCAATGGTGTGAAAGCTATAACGCTTTCAATAGAAACCATTCTTCAAGTATGCATACAAGCATTGTTTTCCACTTTCAGTATAGTATCAAAAAAAATTACACGTGATATTCAAGAGTTTATTATAAAATAGGCTTTGTGATAATGATTTTATCCAATGAAATGTAAGTATGATGAGCACATTGGCACATTTAAGGATAGGCTGAGCCATGATTTTCAGTGGGTTAAGTGTATTAAATAAATTTCAAATTAAGAAGTTTTCAACTATGATAGACTTATCAGTACAAAACCCCAATTATAAATTGAGGACCATGTGTAATTTATACCTCAATTATAAATGTGTAACTTATATACATGGTCCTCAATTTATAATTGGGGTTATGTACTGATAGGTCTATCGTAAGTTGAAACCAATTAACACTCACAAGTACTATGAAGAAGAGGTACTATAATTATTCCCATTTTATGGATGAGAAAAGTGAGGTGAAGATGAATTAAGAAATCTGCTAAAAATAACAAAGAAAGTAATTAGAAGTCACGCTTCAAACCAGGACATTCTTCCTTTAAATCCCACCATTAAGCTATACTAACTCTTAAACAATATAATATTGCCTGGAAAATGAAATAGAACAAACAAGAATAAAGAGAAAATCCAACAAAAGTTCTAGACACTGCAACCTAGAAATAATGCATTTTTAAAAATACTTTTAAAAGAACTAAAAGAAATTTTAGGTTAAAAAATTTTCTAAAAAAAAAAAATAAATAAAATAAAATAATTTCTTCTTTGGTGAAATTGGTAGTGACATACAATACAGCGAATTATTTACATTCTTTCTGTACAGAAAAAAATTGCAAAATCACAAGTATGAACCGTGGAAATTAACCAAAATCTTCTCACAAAATTTTTTTTTTTTACCTTTTTAACTATCTTAACAGAAGGAGAAAAAAAAAACTAGTCTCAAGATATAAACTGCTCTGATAAAATAAATCTTCATAAAACAAAACCTATTAAATGATGAAAGACTGCCAGTGGACCATTGAAGAATTATTTAAATTACTTAGTTTATTCTAAGCAAATGATATATGAAGGAAATGAGAAATATAAAAAAAAATTAATAGACACTAAAGCTATTGTTTTAATGTTAAAACAGTTAGGGTAGGCAGCATCAAAGTGGACATCAGAAATGAATAAAATTAGCAAGAACAAGACGTTGGGTACAGATGTAAAAACAATCTCAAATCTTGACATTCTACTGCCTAGCCCACAATCTCTTTTCAGTAACAGCAGATATGTATGGTATAAAATACTGGCAAATAGCAATCTGTACATGAGATCAAGAGAGAAAGAAAGAGAACATGAGAATGAGACAGAGAGAAGAGAAAACAAGAGTAGGAGAAAAGAAGGGGAGAAGATAGAGAAATTAAATTATCTAAAGGATGTCAAACACCATGGAGAGACAGATTGGGATAATTCCCCAAGTGGGCAATCTTCATGTAATAGGATAAAATTGAACAAGAAATTTCAGAATGAATACAAGGAAAAACTTGACAACAGAGTCTCATTAGACTATAAAACAATATATCAAAGAAAATAACATTTTCCTCAATTGTCTGAATCATTTAGAATACTAGGTAACTAGGCAACTGAGAAATGGAGAGAAGTAATTCAGATTAGGAAATGGGTAAGCAATGTGGTCCAGAAGACTGTCCCCAATATAATTCTCAACATTATATTTGATTTATGTAGATGAGCTAGACTGAGAGCACATAATTTTCAACTACTTTGGCCAGTGATGTTTTGTTAAAGCAAAATAAGCACGAGAAGATCGTTGGTATGCCACAAAATTTTTTAGAGGTAATTAGATTATTTTAAAAGAAGTTCAAAGCACAATAAATATGTATTTTTTTACTCTTTTAATTCAATCAACACAAGTATGCCACAAAAGTTTAACTATAGGTTCAAATGTGCCATGAGTTAAAAAAGGTTCAAAAACACTGATCTAGAGGAATCACTATCTATGGCAGCTATAGCCTTATAAAATGTTATTTTTTAAAATAGTAAAGACCTGAAAGTCAAAATTACTCCTTGATCCATGGGCAGCATAATGGATGCTGTGTTAGAGGCCATGAAAATATTAACTTCCTTGTACTTTTCCATCCGAGTTCTTGTATGACCAGGTGCACTGTAAAGGAGCAGCGGTATTGGAATGAAAGGCATCTTTTGTTCTAAGCATAGGTCTCAATAGTGGGCTTAAAATATTCAATAAAAGATTCTATAAACAGATCTGCTGTCATTCAAGCTTTGTAGCTCCATTCAAAGAACACAGGCAGAGTAGATTTCGCATAATTCCTAAAGGTCCAGGACTTTCAGAAAAACAAATGAGCACTAGCTTCAACTTAAGGTCACCACCGACATTTGCCCCTAAAAGAAAGTTAGCCTGTCCTTTGAAAGTCCTAGATAGCATCTTCTTCCAAACAGTATAAAACTGTTTTGCCTACATTGAAAATCTGTTGAGTGTAGCCACCTTCTTCTTTTAGATAACTTCTTAGCTGAATCTTCTAGATAACTTGCAGCTCCTTCTACATCAATACTTGCTCCTTCACCTTCTACTCTTGGATACGGAGATGGCTTCTTTCCTTAAACCTCATGAACCAACCTCTTCTAGCTGCAGACTTTTTTTCTACAGCTGCCTCACCTCTCTCAGCCTTTACAGAATTGAATGCAAGTAGGGCTTTGCTCTACAAAAGACTTCGGCTTGAGGGAATATCATAGGTGGTTTGATCTTCTATTCAGACCACTAAAACCTTCCCCATATCAACGTTTCTCTTTCTTATCAATCATGTGTTCAATGGCATAGCACTTATTTCCTTCAAGAACTTTTCCACTTTTCCTTTGCATTCACACATTGGCTGGTGGGCATCAAAGGCCTAGCTTTCAGCTGAGCTCATCTTTACACCTGCCTTCCTCACTAAGTTTAATCATTTCTGGCTTTTGATTTTCACTTGAATACTTAGAGACCACTATAGGGTTATTAATTGGCCTCATTTTAATATTGTTGTGTCTCAGGAAATACGGAGTTTCAAGGAGAGGGAGAGAGATGGGAATAGTCAGTCCATGGGGACAGTCAAACCATACACATTTATCAATTAAGTTTGAAGTCTTATATGGGCATAGTTCATGGTGATCTAAAACAATTATAATAACATAGTAAAGAGTCGCATGCTGGCACTGGAAACAATCAATCAAAAGAAAACAAAAGAAGATCCATGGACCATAGATCACGATAGCAGATACAGTAAAAAGAAGATTTGAAATATTCCAAGCACTACCAAAATGTCATAAAGAGACATAAATTGAGCACATGCCCTTAGAAAAATCGTGCCTAGACTTGTTTGACTCAGGGTTGCTGTAAATCTTTAGTTTGTACAAAATGCATTATCTGTAAAGCTCAATAAAATGAAGTATATTAAAATAAGGTATGCCCATAGTTTTTAACAGTTTGGGTGTGTCAGCCTAGGATTTGAAGGAGACCTCTGGTGTTTCCCAGGAATAATGAGCAACTAGGTAAATGCAACCACAGGAGCTGACTGTGCTCATTTTTCTCTTATTTGTTAACTGGAGGTTGTGGGTGAGTTCTTCTCAGATTAGAACTCTGCAAACTTGCATTTCTGAACTCTCAGACTTTGAGCATTTCTTTAACCAGACTAGGTGCAGATCTAGATTAGATACTATTAATAAACGGACTAGGTCCAGTTAGAGGAGTCAGAGACCTTCTAAAAGGGTTTTCCTGAATCTAAAGAGTCTGGGACTTCACTTTCTGAGACATCGGTTAATTTTATGTATAAAAATCATAGGCCCAGAACCTACATATTCTTGAAAAAATAGATTAACCTTACTAACGACAACTTGGGAGTAACAGTGCCCACAACAAAGAAGCTTTAATCTTGATAAAGTGAGGTGCATCAGAAAACAAAGAACCGAAAATGCCTCAAAAATAATAAGACATTTTTGACCGTTATACAAAGACATCCAAAAGATTAAATAAATCAAAGATTACTTCTTTAAAAGGCTCCCTACAAAAGGCAAATGAAAAATCATAAGTATTTTTTTTTTATTTTTATATATACATGTGTTTATTAGGTTTCCATTTATAAAAGTATTTTTTAACAAGTATCAGTTCAAGCATAGTAGTAAGATAAAGAAGCCCATGCATTATTTTTAAGGGTCCTTACCTTCATGACTGCCTAACTTATACATGCTATAATATAAATAACAGGGAAGTAACTTATTGATAGCTACCCTTTTTTTGTTGTTATATGTACTTAAAACAACTTCCCAAACTGTTTTGGTAAATTATTCCTTGGTGTTTTCATAAGTTTAATTAAATGATGAATATTCACTGAATATCTAGATAATTTCCAAATAAGACAAAATAACGAAACATTAATGCTGAATGTAAGTATCTCTACTTCTGGCTTCTTATTACAAAGAAACTAAAGATATCTGGGTCTGTTAGTATACATGTCCCACCAGTTTAAAAATTATACTATGAAGAAGCACTTGCTTCTAGAAATTATGAAATGGTGTTAATCTACATAATGTTAGTATGTGACAGACAATTCATAATTGATTGCTTCCTAAGTTTCACTAAAAATTAAAATTACTATTAAAAATTCTAGCTAATAGGCTCAGTCAGTGTCTGTGGCTCAAGTGGCTAAGGCGCCAGCCACATATACCTGAGCTGGCGGGTTCGAATCCAGCCCGGGCCCGCCAAACAGTGACGGCTGCAACCAAAAAATAGCCGGGTGTTGTGGCAGGCGCCTATAGTCCCAGCTACTTGGGAGGCAGAGGCAGGAGAATCACTTGAGCTCAGGAGTTCGAGGTTGCTGTGAGCTGTGATGCCACAGCATTCTACCCAGTGTGACAGCTTGAGGCTCTGTCTTAAAAAAACCAGAATTCTAGCTAATATATGATAATTTAAAGTAGAAATAATAACAGAAATAACTCTATGAGAGAAAAGCAAGGCATGTTGTAGGGAAGTAAAAACCTAAAGGTATGAGGGTTGTATTTTTGTAATGGATTATGTTATAGTGAGGAAATTAATTTTTGTCCTAAACTGAAATGATTGGTTGTTCACAATGAGAAAAAGGGGAAAAAATAAGACAAAACTGAATGGATAGAACAAAGTCATAGAAGGTTTGTGGAAAACGAATCTTGAAAAGGAATTGTATGTGTGATCAAGCTGGCCAAGATTTGAAGGAACTTTTAGTTTTTTTTATTGAGTACTACTAATAGTACACTAATGCACTACTAGAAATTGGTCTCTTTGTTAAAACAACAATTTTTCCTAGAGTACTGGCCTGCTTTTAATAACAAATGGTAAAAGGTTTTCCTTACTTTTTCCTTTTAAGTAAACTGCCAAGAAAACAAAGATTTTATTTCTTATCAAAATAATTTATTATTTATTATCTTTCTTTATTTATCATGCTGTCTTTTAACAGGTTTTTGATTACTTAAGAAAACGGAGTTCTCTCTATTAAAAGAGGTAAGATTTTCCCACAAATATGTAACTTTCTGTATTTGCCTATGAAATCTTTTGTAACTTTTGATAACTAAATATTGCTTCACGGGAACATAATTCTATTTAATCAAGTGTTTCAAACCTTTTGACATTTTTTATAACTTCCCAAGATAAAATTCAAAATTAAGTTATTTTGACCTTGAATCAACTTTGTGATGTCAAAGAAAACCCCTAGGATATACTACAAAATCTGTCCTCTCTGCTTATATAGAGAGAAACAAAACTGACTTGGCTTATTTGATATGTTAAATTTGCATGGCAAGCATCATCAAGTAAAAAATGATGTTTAACCTTCTTTGAGTTTTTTTAATTGTTTCTAGATTTATATTTATTGTAAGATGTGTGTCCAATGAAAAATACTTGAGCTATTCTCTTCTAAGCATTGTGCTTATAAATTTTGAGGCTACTAACAAAAAAGAAGTAACTTACACTTGCAATAACGGTGAATGAGATGATTTGTGCTAATGTTCCCCAACTAGACTATCTGAATAAATTATTATTATGTTTTTAACTATACCTTAAAGGCATCAGAGAGGTAATATGACATTGTATAATCACCTGAGGACCAGGAAAGTTCAGTGTCTGGGCCTTTTCCCCCTGAGGCTAATTAGTTCTGAGGAGGGGAATGGAACTTAAGATAGTTCAATAGCAATTACTTAAACTAAAGCAAAGAGTACTGGGTCAAGGTTGGGGAGAAGAATGAGGAGGGAAACTGGAAAGAGAGGTTAGAGCCCAAGGACAATATCCTTATTTATATCATCAAATTTCTAAATTTTCAGTATCAGAATTTTCCAAGATGTAACAATCTGTAAGTTCTTTCTGTGTCTAAATGTTAGCATCTCCCCAAAATTCATACATTGGAACCTAATATCCCATGTGATAATATTAAGAAATGGGGCCCTGGGGAAAAAAATTAAGTCATAAGAGCTCTGACCTAGCAAACAAGATTAGTGCCCTTATGAAAGGGGTTGAGGGTAATGCCTTGTCCCCTTCTGCCACATGAGGATGTAGCAACAGGCTCCACTTTGAAGCAGAGAGCAAACCTTCACCAGACACTACATCTGCTTGCACCTGATCTTGAACTCCCCAGCCTACAGAACTGCGCATGATAAATTTCTATTGTTTAAAATCTTAAGTTACACTCCATCTATGCAAACATAAAAGAAAGTCTCTGTCTTTTTTAAGGCTGCATAATACTCCATGGTGTACATATACCACAATTTATTAATCCATTCATGGGTTGATGGGCACTTGGGCTTCTTCCATGACTTACCCATTATGAATTGGGCTGCAATGAACATGTGCAAAGATACATGTTAAATCTACTAAGTGTAGAGTATAAATGTCTTAACACAATAACTAAGAAAATGCAGCGAAGGCTATGTTAACCAGTTTGATCAAAGTATTTCAAATTGTATATAAAACCAGCACATTGTACCCCATAATTGCATTAATGTACACAACTATGATTTAATAAAAAAAAAAAAATTTCTATTGTTTAATAAATTACCCAGTTTATTTTGTTATAGCAGCCTGAAAGTACTAAGACATGTTCTTACTCAACTTTTAATATGTTACTGATGCTATTCAAGAGTCTACCTTCCTCATCTCCCAACAGGTATTAAAGAAAAGAGAATTATCATGTGTAATTAGCTTTAGTGTTCCCAGGATGTTTGTAGTAATTATATACCTAAGTTTAAGGTAATCACTTATAATTCTAAAGCTCAATGAGTAAAAACCAATTTGTAAACTGTCAAGGCTGAGAACCATCTGCTAAGCAGTAGATTATGAACTCATATAGATAAAATGAGTCCTTGAAACCTAAGTAAACATAGCCTTCCTGGCATTTTCCCAGTTACCGTGCCAAGACATTTACATTCCACATTTACTAAGTTTCACATATACCCTTGTAAGATGCCCCACAGGTGTAATTCCTAGTGTATGATGCCCCATGATCATATCAATGTATGCAGCTATGATTTAATAAAAAAAAAAAAGAAAGAAACCTAAGTAAAATGAAGTAAAAGAACTACTATTTTTAAAAAAATAATTCTGATAAACTCCACTTCAAAAGTAAAGTCAAAAATTAAGTTTATGTAAGTGATCCAACATATTATAAACAAAGTCTATGGTCTATGTACTAGGCAGTATGAAAAGTGACAGGGAAATAATAGTAGTACCAATTATCATTTTCTCCCATACGTAATTCTAAATTAAGACTACATGGGAGAATTTATACATTACTGGCTTTCTGGGCAAACTACTACCAATAATGAATAATTTAGTGCTAAAGAGCATGATGACTAAATAGCATTTCTGTAGCCAACAATGATATAAATAAAAAGCCATGTAAACTAACAAATAAAATATTTTTCTTTTAGACAATCAAAAACACTTTATCTCACCTTGGCACCATATTTAGAATAGTTCATTTCTGTTAGTGTTACTGGTCGTAATTTGTCAATATCTCCAAAGGCTACTCCAGGAACATACAGGGCACAAACAATATGAACCCATCTGTAATGAGAGAAAATACAATTTTGCTATCAAATCCTTTCATGAAATTCCCACATTAAACAAACATACAAAATATGTGCCATCTCAAAATACTACTATAAGAATTCTGTGATCAAATGTTTAAATCTCACACTCAGACACATAACTGAAGAATACTGAACACCTACAGAGTGATAACAAAAAAATTAGACTACAAATAATTTTCCAGCAACTTTGCCAAAACTGAGTTAACAACTATAACTGACTTTCACTTAAAATTTATTGCACGTTGCTCTTTTCTGTCATTCTTAAATATCTGCATAAAACTACTATTCAGATGAAACAAAACATCAGTTTCATATGCATGGAAAAATAGTCACATTCATTATTTTAAGCATTTGAAGAATTAAGGATCCTAATTTAAGAAGGGTGAAGTTACTCTTACGGTAATAAGGTAAAACTGCTTTCTTTTCCAAAAGCTGATAGGTAATCTTTAAGGACATATTCTAAAACAGTTTTTCAATAAAGTTTGACTTTCTTTCCTTCCAGGTTAAAACTGTCATATTTTCATTCATGTCATCTGTTCACTGCACAACTTATGTATCAAAATTTAGACACCCTAAATATAAATATTTTTTAAAGATTGTATGATGCTATAACAAAGAATGCTCAGTTTCAGAACACTGAAAAAAAAGGGAAGAGGGTTGTTTCTAATTTCAGTTTTCTAAAAGTGCTCTAAGCCATTTTTAGTATATTAGGCATCCTTCCTGTTTGCTTATAACCAAACAAAATGTGGGATTACTGATTTTGAAATTTAAGTAGCAGATCTATTTTATTTTTATAAAAAGGGGATAAAAATGAGATAACAGATCTTGTAAATATGTTAACAAATTTGGCTTTCTCACAACTTAAAGACAGTGAATGCTACATGGTTCTGGCTTTGTGATGCATTATGTGTTTCAAAGGACTAAGACTAAGAATTATTCTAAAGTGGTAGTGGGAAAATATTCTTAAAAGTTTTTCATTGGGAAAAAAAAATCCAAGGTTTTAAGATTTTCTTGATAGAACATTTTAATCCACCCTCCCAAATGCACCCTGTGGAGTTCAATATAAAGATACACATCTTCAACAAGCAGCTGCTTTCTCAATTTAATTTGTGCAGTTTTTTCATGCTCCACTGATGTATTAAATGTCGCTGTACTCTGTAGGAGTTTATCTTTGATAAACCCAACAGCTGGCTGCTTCCTTCACATTGACCTTCTTGAAATGTTTTAGTATAAGTCACACAAACACTACAGATTTAAACTGCCATTTCAACGTGATTGGCACACGAGTGTATTATTTCTCCCAACCACTCATGTGAGGATACTAACTTGAGACCTTATTAAAATACATATCAAAGTCAGTGAAAATCACCATCAAGACATTTTGATCCCTTATATTATTAATGCCAACTATAAACAGTTTTTGCTCATTTGTTTAGCTGCACACTTAGAACTCTGTAATTAAGATAAATCTGAAAATGAAAAACAAAATCTTCCTTGTTACTTTACCATCAATTTTGCTTGCAGCTATGATGACAGATGTTGATTAGGGAAAGGAGCAGAAAACAAGCATCACATAAAACCACCAAAAAACAAAGAGTCAGAATTGGCATTCTAGCACAAACTATTAACAGATTCTTTTAAATTCATATATTTTAAAAAAGCAGACCAAGTAGAAAAAGACTTCTCAAAAGATACTCATTTCACAATGGAAACTATTATTAATCAATAAAACTGGATTTTGAAATGCCTTGTATCTGCAGTGCCTTTATAGGTTATCAAACAAATTCACTTCCAGGATGTTATTTTTATTCCTTCATTCAATAACCAATTACTAAGTGTCTACTGGGCACTGGGCAACACAAAGGCAGTTTGGAAATTATAAAGATGTATGTAAAGTGCTTACAGCATAGTGGCTCGCTTGCTGTCTTCACTCAAGAAATGTTAACTATAAGAAAAAAGTCTAAAAGCTTCTGGTGAGTGGGAGACTATTATTCTTACTTTGCATATCAATGGTTTTTTACCCTATCTTCTTCCCCTGCTACCCTTATTTACCCTTCACCTTTGGGCCCTGTATTCTTAAAAAAGGTTAGAGGCAGTTAAATCAGGTCGAGGTCCGATATCACAGGCTCATTAACCAAGAATCTAACTATTATTCTTCACCGCCCTCCATAGCACCAATGACAGGTAAGATTCCCAAAGCGGGGACAACCTAAGACAGGATATGGAGAGGCTGCATGGTGGATTACATTCATAGTACCCAAAGAC
>CAUYPK010166883.1:0-42776 GCA_963574355.1 Loris lydekkerianus
ATTGAGCCCCCAAATTTTCTGTGTAGGGAACCCAGGGCCAGTGGCATCACGCTTGTTTGTGGAATACTATAGTTTGTGCAGAAGCCTTCTCTGGTAACCATTTAGAATTTCTATTACTGTGAATATGTACATGTTATTAATGAGGGTATTAATCATCCCCATTCTCTTTGATTAAAAGTCACATTACCTTGAAAGGACACAAGGTATTGTCAAGTGGGCGAGGCAGATCATGTGTGTTCTCTGTTACTGGCCTCCTTGTTTTTCTTTTTTTTAATTTTTTATTAAATCATAACTTTGTACATTGATGCATTTATGGGGTTCAGGGTACTGCTTGGATATACAGTGTGAAATGCTTACATTGAACTAAGTAACACACCCATCACAATTATACTCATTTCTTAATAGTTTTTAAATGTACCATTGTATCAGGCACATTAGGTGAAATCCCTCCAAATACCCTGCCTCCTCCCATGTCCCTCCTCCCCTCCCCTCCCTCTCTTCTTCCCTTCTACTTTCTGGACTATAGTTATGTTTTGCCATTCATATGAGTGTGTAGGTGATTATATAATGATTTCATAGTAGCGTTGAGTACATTGGATACTTTTTTTCCATTCTTGAGGTACTTTACTAAGAAGATTATGTTCTAGCTCCATCTAGGTAAACATAAAAGATGTGAAGTCTCCATCTTTTTTATGGCTGCATAGTATTCTATGGTGTACATATACCACAATTTGTTAGTCCATTCATGGGTCAATGGGTACTTGGGCTGTTTCCGTGTCTTGGCTATTATGAATTAGGCTGCAATAAACACTCTGGTGCAAATGTCTTTGTTGTAAAATAATTTTTGATCTGGGTATACATGTATTAGAGGAATGGCAGGATCAAACGGTAGGTCTACTTTTAGTCCCTCAAGTGTTCTCCAAACTTCTTCCCAAAAAGGTCATATTAGCTTGCATTCCCACTATATTCTATTCTTTTCTATGCTACTGTAAATGGGACTATTTTCTTAATTTTCTTTTTGGATAGGGTGTTGTTAGTGTATAGAAATGCAATTGATTTTTGCATGTTGGATTTGTACCCTGTCACTTTACTAAATTTATTAGTTCTAATGTTTTTTGTAGATGTTTAGGGTTTTCTATATATAATATCGTGTTATCTGAAAACAGACAATTTTACTTTTTCCTTTTAATTTGGTTGCTTTTTATTTCTTTGTCTTTCCCGATGGCTCTGACTAGTACTTCTATTACTATATTAAAAAGGAGAGGTGAGAATGGGCATCTTGTCTTGTTCAAGATCTTAGAAGAGAAAATTTCTTTTCACCATTAAATATGAGGTTCCATGAATGGCTTTTACTGTGTTGAGGTAAATTCCCTCTATACCTAATTTCTGAGGGTTTTTTTAATAGAACAATTTTGAATTTTGTCAAATGTTTTTTTCTGTGTCTATTGAGATGTTCATGGAATTTTTTACTTTCACCTGTTAATGTGGTATATCACATTGATTGATTTGCCTATGTTTTCATCCCAAAGATAAACCCTACTTGGTCATGGTATATTATTTTCTTAATGTGCCGTTGAATTTTACTTACTAGTATTTTGTTGAGAATTTTTGCATCTATGTTCATCAGTGATATTGTTTGATACTTTTTTTTTCCTATAGTGTCTTTGGCTGGCTTTGGGGGTCAGAGTGGTGCTGGCCTCAGGAAGTATTCTCTTTTATCGGATTATTGGAAGAGTTTAAGAAGTATCAGTATTACTTTATTTTGAGTGTTTGGAAGAACTCACCCATGAAACCATGTTCCTGAGGTTTTCTTTATTGGGAGTATTTTGATTACTACTTTAGTCTCTATATTTATTATTAGTCTGCTAAGGTTTCCTATTTCTTCTTGATTCCGTATTGCATGTCTCCAAGCATTTATCCCTTTCTTCTAGGTTGCCCAATATGTTGGTACATAATTGCTCATAACAGACCCTTAGAATCTTTTTTATCTCTTTGGCATCAATTGTAAAGTCTCCTTTTTCATTTCTGATTTTATTTGAGTTTTCTCTCTTTTATTAGCCTAGCTACAGTTTCATCAATTTTGTTTACCTTTTGAAGAAACGCTTAATTTCATTGTTTTTATTGTTTTTTTTTTTATGCTCCCTTTTATTTATGTCTGCTCTAATCTTTATTATTTCCTTCCTTCTGCTAATTTTGGGCTTAGTTTTTTCTTCTTTTTGTAGTTCATTGAGTTATTTAAGTAGTTCATTGTTTATTTAAGATCTTTCTTTTTTTAATGTGGCATTTGTCACTATAAACTTCCTAAGTATAGCTTTTACTGTATCTTATAAGTTTGAGATGTTGTACGTTCATTTTCATTTGTCTTAAGATATTTTCTAATTTACTTTGTAGTTCATTCTTTGACCCACATATAGTATTCTTGGTTGACAGTATTTTTCTTTTAGCACTTTGAATACATAATTCCACACTCTCCTGACCTGTGAAGTTTCTGCTAAGAAGTCTTCTGGTAGCCTTATATGAGTTTCCTTGTATATTACAAGTTGCTTTTCTTTTCCTGCGTTCAAAATTTTCCCCTTGACTTTTGAGAATTTAATTATAAGGTGGCTCAGTGTTAATCCCTTTGGATTCCCTTTGGGTGCCTTGAGACTTTATCAATCTGGATGTTAGTTTCTCTTTATATATTTTGGAAATTTTTAGCCATTATTTCTTTGAATGAGCTTCCTTCCTCTTTTTCTTCTTCTGAATCTCCTACAATGCACATGTTGGTTCACTTAATGGCATCCTGCAAGTCCTTTATGCTTTCTTCACTCTTTCATTTTTCTTTTTTCTGTGTTCCTTGGATAATTTCAAGTGGTTTGTCTTTAAGTGCAATAATTCTTTCTTCTTACTGTCTGCTATTGAAGTTCTCTATTAAATGTTTCAAATCAGTCATTGTATTCTTCAGTTCCAGGATTTCAGTTTGGTTCTTTTTAGCAATTTCTATTTTTTGTTGAACTTCTTTTGTTCATTTTGTTCATACATTATGTTGTTGAATTTGTTTAGTTGTCTATCTGTCTTCTCTTGCAGCATATTAAGCCTCTTTAAAACAATTATCCTTAACTCTTTGTCAAGCAGATTGTGGATTTCACTTTCCTTAGGGTAAGTTACCAAAGCTTTATTATATTCCTTTGGTAGTGTCATGTTTGCCTGATTCTTTGCGATCCTTGTAGAAATTAGCTGGTATTTGTGCGTTTGAGAAGTAGTAACCTTTCTCAGTTTTTATTGACTGGATTCAGTAGGTAAAGACCTTCATCAGTCATGCTGGTCAGAGATCATATGTCAGTGAATCTGTCACCAGGTCACTGGCAGTGGTAATGCCACTGAGAACATGAGTAAGTAGAGCTTCCTCAGGGTATGTACATGGGCAGGGCTACTTCTGGATATGTGGGTGAATAGGCAGAGCTGTCACTGAGTCTTCAGGTAAATGGGGCTGCTGACAGATCCATGGTTGCTGTGTCTGCTAGTTGAGGGCCTGGGCTTTTGTAGATTTGGGCTCCACTGGGTTTCTGCATCCTCTTAGATGAAACTCACAGAGTTCACAGAGGGATATATTGTGTATGTGGATGGTTATTAAACAGTGTTCCTGTGGTAGAATGATGACTGGGGACCTTCTATTTTACCATCTTGCTGACATCACTTTATTTTTTATTTCTATCTTTTTGAATTTTAAAATCATTTTACCTGTGATTTCTTTCAAAAAGATAATTTACCAACTCATATCGCTTTATTCCAGTTTATAAAGTTAATAAATTACCACACTCAGCTTCATAAGAGCATTCCCCTTAGATAAATATTGATTATGGATGCCTGATAGAAAAATATAGTCCACCAAGGAGCAATATATTTCACTTCTCAGAAGCCTGCATCATAAAACACAGGAGGGAAATGGGAGCTCTGCCCACACTTTTTTTTTTTTAAGACAAGGTCTTACTCTGTCGCCCAAGCTAGAGTGCAGTGACATCATAGCTCACTGCATGCTCAAACTCCTGGGCTCAAGCAATTCTCCTACATCCTCCAGAACTACATGCATGAGCCACCATACCTGTGCTTCCCATACTTTGATGGAAAGACTAGAGGGTAAGAAGAATACTGAGTAGAGCCTATTAGTAAATATAAGAGGTTCTGCTTTCACCTAAGATGCAGACAATTGCAAAGGACTATAGCTTCCACCCTAACTGCAAGATAAACCTGATAAACCGTGAAATCATAACTTTTCCTAAGCCCATTAGAGAGCTAAAGTTGTAAGGTACCCAGGTGAACCAAATTTTTAAAAAATTGACAAGTCTGTGCAAGAAAAGATGAGACATATGAACAGTTTTACATTTATCTGACAGAGTGTGGGAGACAGACAGTCACCACAAATGTAGGAGGAAATAGCTAAAATTTGTAAAGTTCTGAAAGACTGATGTGACAGTAGAATAGCTGAAAGCTCCAAACACAAGAGCAGTTTGCACTCATGCATAGGATCTTTTTCAGACCTCCATTTGGTACTCATAGGAAGATAATGGGCAAGGTTGCAGACCAGAGAGAGTCCCCTTAGTTTTACACAGGCATGAAAGCCTGTACATTTCCCAGGATCCTCTGTCCTTCAAATCAAAAGCTTTAAACAATGTGGGAAGGGACCTGGCCCTAGGACCTAGGTAAACATTCCCTGCTTCTGAAATCAGGAGAGGTTGCAAATAAAGCCAATTGTGCTTGGTGAAAAAGTCAGAAACTCTGTTGGGCTCAGCATCCTGCAAAATTACAAATTCATTACAATTCTATTGCCATGGGAAAGGGCAGCAAACTCTCTTCCACCCAAGAATCCCCACAGGTAAAAGTGAGAGTTTGACCGTGAGAGTGGACAGAAAGACATGAATGCAAAAGCTCATTTCTGAGGCTTAAGTGCCCAGAGGTTGCCTAAAACTGAGCATAGGCCAGAGAACCAAACCTTTCCTCTCCCTCTCATAGCCCCATTTTGAGGTTATCACTGAGTAACAAAAATTAACAGTCTGCTGCTGGGTACGGGACATAGAAAGAGACACCTCTAGGGTACAGGCATCCAAGAACTGCCCAAAGCTAAGGGTGGAAAAGAAAGACAGAGGACAAACTTTCAGCACTCCAGGGACCATACAAAGCATCAAGTAAATAGCATGGTATTATTGAAGGAATTTGAAGTTTGTAGTATATCGAAGGTAACTCTAGCAACAAAACCGTGTTAACTCGTGTTAACCTCTGACTAGAGTGACCCAACTCCCCTCATTAATTGCCTGATAGAAGAAGCATGTCTATTTTCAGGTGTATGTACTATTTATCTCAGTATCTACTGTCCTTTCATATGTCTGGGGTTCAGTGAAGAGTTATGAGGTATAAATTAAATAATATCCTATTGTCAATAAATAAGGCAATCAACAAATCTAAAGTTGATTTAGATGTCAGAATGACCAAATAAGGACTTCTAAAAAACTATAAGTAATATGATAAAGAAGAATCTACTACAAGAGATGGGCCGAACTAAAACAGAAGGAGAAAGAAGAGTAAGAAACTATACCAATCAAGAGCTGTAAAACAATATCAAAAGATCTACCACATATGAAATGGATTCTCAGAAGGATATTGGATTCCCAGAAGGATTAAGGAAAGCATAGAAGAAATATCTAAATGTATTATAGCAAAGAATTTCCCGAAAGTAATGAAAAACAACAAAACACAGATCAAAGAAGCAGAATAAACACAAAAACAAACAAAAATACCCCACACGTACACACACACAGACTTAGACAAGTCATGATCAAATTTCTGAAAATCAAAGATAGAACAAGAAAATTTGTACTTAAGCTGAGTGAGGAGGATATTAGATACAGAGGAACAGAAATTATGCGAACCAGAAGATAATAAAATAACACCTTAAAGTACGGAAAAGGAAGAAAAAAAAAATGTTAACCCAGAATACTATATGTAATGAAAACATCTTTTAAAAATGAGACAAAACAGACTATTTCAGGAAGTAAATGCTGATAGAATGAATTGCCAGTAAATCTTCATTATAAGAAATGTTAAAGGAAGTTCTTTGGGCAAAAGGAATATGATCTCATGTATAAATTTGAATCTACACGAGGAAATAGGACCAAAAACAGTGTTAAAAAAGTTTTTTTTTATTAATCACTTTCAAAGATAATGCTTACTCCACAGGGGCAATATTACACACAGGAAGTTAAAATCAATTCTTTGAAAGCCAAAAAATCTTAGTTATGACAGTGGCTTTTTGGCTTTCCAAGGGGCCACAGCACAAACACAGTTACATAGTATATCTATAGTACTAAAATTTCATGGGGAAACAGGGAACAATTAAGAAAAAAAGTCTAAAAGAATGCCTGATACCTGATGGAAGCAGTAATTTTCAAAAGGTTGAAAAGTACTAGTCTAAACAAAATATAGGAATGATGTGTTGTGGGATTTATAATATATGTGGAAGAAAATACATAACAATAACAACACAAAAGATAAGAGGGAGGAAATGAAAGGATACCGTTGCAGGGTTCTTAACCCATATATGAAGTGATGTACCATTTGAAAACAAACTGTGATGAGTTAAAGATAGATACATTTTATAAACACTACAGTAATCATTAAATTAATTTTAAAATGATATAAATAATAGGCCAATAGTGGATGTAAAATGGAATCATAAAATATGCTCAATTCAAAGAAAAAGCATGAAAAAAAGAAAAATAGGAAGAACGAACAGATGGGACAAATAAAAAACAAAAAGATAGTAGATTTAAAATACAAATGCACTAGTGATTAGCATTAAATGTAAATGGCTCTAAATGCTCCAATTAAAAGGCAGAGATTGAGATTGGAAAAGAAAGTAAAACCCAACCATATGTTTTATACAAGAAACTCACTTTAAATATAAAGACATAAATATAAGAAAGGTTAAAATATACCATGCGAACATGAACTAAATGAAAGTTGGGACAAAGTACACTTTAGAACACAGAGCATTAACAGAGATAAAGGGGCACATTAAAAAGTTGTCAATTCATCAAGAAAACCTGATAATACTAAATATTTATACACATTTTCAAATACATATAGTAAAAACTGATAGAACTGAGAGGACAGATAGACAAATATACATACATTAAGTATACATTACAGACGTTTGTAATCCGTTCTCAATAATTTAGAGAATGAGTAGACATACAATCAATAACATAGAAAGCACTACAAGCCACCCTGATTGACACTTACAGAACACTCCACCAAACAACAGCAGAAAGCACATTCTTTTCTTTTCTTTTCTTCTTTTTTTTTTAGCACATTCTTTTCACTACACATTTACCAAGGTAGACCATATTCTGAATCATAAAATAAATTTAGCAAATGTTTAAAAATTGAAATAATAAATATTTTGTTCCCTGACTACAAACAATTAGTGAAGGAAATCAGAATATATTACCCCAAAGACATAAATATTCTTAAACTAAAAGCAATTAAAAAGCAGCAAACAGAAGAAGAGCTCTTTCAATTCTCTCCCTTTTCCATATAATTCCCCTTTGCCGGTGACAACTCCCATCAGCTCAGCTCAGCACCTGAGGAATCTACAAAGGAACCTTACTTCATTAGTTTATATCATATATTTCCCTTCCACAGTTTGGAAGCCTAAAACTGATTGCTTTGTCTTGTCATTTTCCTAAAATGTATTAGTCTTTGTAGGAGATGCTCTACAAGGCAGACTTCTAGGACACTGCCTTGAGCTATCTTTCATTAAGCTTTCTGATGTGTAATGTGCAGTGCACATGTTAACAAAGTTGCTTATTTTTCTTATTGATCCTTCTTTTGTTAAGGATCCTGGTCCAACTACAAACTTATGTAGGTTAACAAGAAGTTACATTTCTTCCCTTACAGTTTCTGGTGAACTAGCCAGGAGACCCTTAGATATTCCATTTGCTCCAGAGTCTGCAGATGGGGTCCTAGAAGAACTGGCAGAAGTCAGCATAACAAAGGTAAGAATTCTTAGTAAAGCCCACTCTCCCAGATCTCTAGCTATAGTACCTGACTGAGAAAGGAAGGTAAAATCTGTCCTTGTTTCTTCCTTTCCAACTTCAAGTTGGCAAGAAAAAAAAAAAATTGTAATAATCAGCTCCTTGAACTTATTACGCCTATGAATTTGGTTTGGTTACTATTGGTTATTATTCCTTAGCCTCCCGGAGAAGGTCTTCTTTTCTTTCATCTCTGTCTTTTAGGTAGTTTTCCATAACGAGAAGAACAACAGGAAAGAACACAGGCACAGGCTCCATGAGCCTATTGTTTACATTGGCCTCACACACCAGTGATGTCATAGTTCTCACCAGACTGGCATCTGTATTGACAAACTTTGCTGTGGGCCCACAATTAAAAAAAAAAAAAAAAAAGTCTAGATGATTGCATCTCATTTTATGTCTTGAGAGCTTGGCTTTGTGACCAGCGGGAACCCTCCCTATGGTTTCTGCCAGCTGCGAGGTGGGAGGGATGCAAGTGTTGGCTGATGTCTAGCAGCCAGTAGTAAAGACACTAGGAGTCTGAGACGCAAGGTGACCAGCTGCATTCTTTCTGCCAACTATGCCAGTTCTTGGGGGATTTTTATCTTAATAAGAGGTCCCATTCACAAGGACCTTTGTTATCTCAACTTCATTGCTTAGTTAGTGTCAGAAAACTCCCATCCTAGAATCACAGATTAATCTCCTGTCATCAAGTTAATGGTGAATGAAGGTGTCCTACATTTAATAAAAGACCAGAGACACTATTTCCACAAACACTACCCTTAACTGGACATGGCAATGAATGCTTTTTGCTTTCTTAGTCTACCTTTGATAGAAACTTTACATCTTGGGAGGAACTGCATCTCTAGCATCCTCTCCAGCATATAATTCCTGCATCTATTATTAAACCTGATCTTAGTCCATCTGCATTGCTATAAAGGAAATGCCTGCAGCTGGGTAATTCATAAACAAAAGAGATCATTTGGCTCATGACTCTGCAGGCAGTACAAGAAGCATGGAGCTAGCATCTATGTCTAGTGAGGGCCTCAGGAACTTTCATTCATAGCAGAAGGCGGAGAGGAGCCAGCATGTCACAGGGCAAGAGAAGGAGCAAGAGAGAGAGGAGGAGGTAGCAGGCTCTTTCTAACAATCAAATCTTACAGAAGCTGATAGAGCAAGAACTCATTCATTACCAACGGGTGGTAGAAGGCACCAACCCATCTGTGAAGTCCATGCCCTCATTACCCAGACATGTCACACCAAGACCTACTTCCAACACTGGGAATTGATTTCAAGATGAGATTTGGAGAGAACAATCATCCAAACTATATCAAACCATAAAAGGCTTATTGATTTTAAGCCATACAAAGGCTTGATTGGTCTCCAGTCACATCAAAATGGATATACCTTTGAAGATTCAGACTTCCACATTTACATTTTATATTTACTAAATTTTCTTAGCTCTCATCCTCAACAATGTACCCATGGGGAGAGCAAATTGAAAAGAGGACGCAGAGTAGTGTAACAGCTAGCTCAAAGACTCTCTTGAGCAGATTTAAGAACAGAAACTAGATTTACAACGAAGTCAAAGTCCATAACCACTTCTCCCCCACTTATACGCCCCTTTATGTCCATCTCTCTCCAGGAGGCCTTTAGAGACTGTGGGCCCCCAACTTAAACCCCTCTCCTCAAAATCTGGTATCACCCCCTCAACAAACTCCTTTAACTTCTAAAACTCCTCCAACTTTTCCAGTAAATCCTTTAAATGCCCCCACCACCTGCTTTAACTTCCCTGCAAGATTTACAAAAGGCACTCTGGCATGGTCTCCAGGCCAGGAATATACAGTTTTGCTTGTATAAATGCTGATAGCCAGGAAATACAAGGGCTGTCCAGAAAGTATCCAGCCATGATTAATTCTATTTTTCCACATTACATGGCTGGACATTTTCCGGACAGTCTTCATTGTGTCTGAACACAAGGAATTCACAGACCAGCTGGCTTTGTTCTACCTTACAACTCCTCTTACTTCTCCAGGGCTCTGAAACAAAACTCTTTTAGTTCTAGGTCTTCCCATGTTTTGGGCCCTTGCCACAGAAAGAGAGAGTGAGAGATTCCTTAGACTGTCCTACCCTTAAGGGAAAAAAAAACTTTAATCTCCGACAATAAGTAAATGTGTACCTAAAACTCCTTCTTTGAAAAAAACTACATCCTTTCTCAGTCCCTTGGAATTGTAAATCTTACCATGTCTCTGAAACATAAACATCCCAAGAGTTAACTAAAACAACCTCTGCACCCATTTCAGACAAAGAAAAAGAAAAAAGGAGGGGAAACAAAGGAAAGAAGAGGCTTTTTATTTTAAAAACTGAACTGCTATAAAAACTTCTGTACCTAAAATATAATCCACAGCCTCCATAAGATGACTTATCAAGGGCAAAATAAAAACACTTAAATGTCTTCTCCACAAGTATTAGTTAAAAGTTTGGCCATCCAAGCAGGTAATCTTGTCTTATTTGTAAAATTCTGATTTGAATCAACTGTCCTTGTATAAACTAGTGAGTTTTATACTGCACCTGTCTCAAGTCTAACATTTTTAAATGAAAGATATTGGGCAGCGCCTGTGGCTCAGTGAGTAGGGCGCCAGCCCCATATACCGAGGGTGGCGGGTCCAAACCCGGCCCCGGCCAAACTCCAACTAAAAAAAAAAAAAAAAAAGATATTAAGATCTCAACACTTGTCTAGCTACACGTTTATGCATATGTACATGTACATTTGCATGTTATATTTGCTACATAGTGTAAAATCCCTTTAAAAAGTCCTATTCAAATTGGCATAAAGATAAATGAGTGTGCATATAAATTAAATGCTCCTAAAACTGCTAGAAATACAGAAACTAACTTACATGCATTTCAGGTTTACATGATTTCTGTACTCTTTGGTAAATAAGACTAGTTTAATATGGTTAATGTCATAAAAATAGCTGTTTATCTGTCTGAGTTCTGAGAAAAATAGTAATAAATAAGTCTTTACAAACACCAGGGTTCTGGCTTTGGTGATAACTGCCTGACATGCAGATGCTATAAACATAGTTAACAAGGAAATAATTTGACATGATGACTAGTGTTGCCTGAGGTTTCATGAAATTTTCCTGAATAATTCTAGCATAATCGTTAAGAAAAAGTAAATTAAATAGCTGTAAGTGAAATAAAAGTTTATACATGTATATTTTAAATAAGAATTATGTTTTATAATACATTTACTTAAAAATTTTTCCTTATCTCTTTGAGAACATAAAAAAAAAAAAAGAAAAAAAAATAAATGATAGATTTTCATTGAATATCTAGGTCATTTCCCAGTAAAGTAAAATGCTGAAATATTAATCATAGAACATAAGGGTTAAGTTTAGTTTGGGCTTCTTATTGGGTCCCTTGGTAAGTATGTCCCATGTGACACTGAAAACTTATTCTAAAAGAAGTATGTGTTTCTAGAAATTATGAAATGTGTATTTATAAAATATTACATAAAAGTTCAAAATTATTTACTTCCTGGGTTTTTACTAGAAACTAAGATTACTAAGAGTTAAAAATCTAATTCATATACAAAATAATAAGGAAAACAATTATATGCAAAATATAAAAGGAAAGTAAGATGTCATATGGTATGAGGGTGTATGTTTGTTGTTGTTGTTGTTAAAGAAAAGAATAATTTTGGGCTAGTTTATGGATTATTTAAAGATTTTTTCAGAATGAAGGAAGGATATAGATAAAACTAAATGTATGTAAAAAATTGGTAAGAGAAAGAGAATGAGAGAAAATCTTTTGTGCTCAAACTAACTAAAATTGAATGAATTTATTCTAGAAGTTTCAAAAATGAGCCTTAATATAAAAAGTACACTGATGTAAAACTAGAATCTAGAATGTAATTTTCCCTTTTAAAATGATAAAATTTTGTTGAAGTATCAATGAGATTGAAAGATTTTTCTTCACTTTTTACATAAAACAAAGATTTGTGCCTTCTCAAAATAATTTTTATGCTTTGTGTTGTCTTTTATTAGGTTTTGGGATAATTTAAAAAACTGAGTTTTCTCAATATTGAAAGCTAAGGTTTTGGGCGGCACCTATGGCTCAGTGAGTAGGGCACCGGCCCCATATCCTGAGGGTGGCAGGTTCAAACACAGCCCTGGCCAAACTGCAACAACAACAACAACAACAACAAAAAAAAAAAAAAAAAAATAGCCGGGCATTCTGGCAGGAGCCTGTAGTCCCAGTTACTCAGGAGGCTGGGGCAAGAGAATCACCTAAGCCCAAGAGCTGGAGGTTGCTATGAACTGTGACACCACACACTCTACCAAGGGTGACAAAGTAAGACACTGTATCTCTAATTTAAAAAAAAAAAAAAAGAAGAAGAAGAAAGACAGAAAGCTAAAATTTTTCCTACAGCTATGTAACTTTCTGCATTTTCCTTGAAACCTTTTAATTATCACTCTGGCTAAATGAATGATATAGTGACCTCTGATCCTATTTAAGTTTTAAACCTCTCATGTTTTTAACAAAAATTTCTCCAAATCAAATTCTAAGTTAATTCTTTCAGAATGTGAATTAACTTTGTGACATTCCAAAGGGTCCCAGAACATCTCAAATGATCTATAAAAAAGAAATATTAAACTAAGTTTATTTAATATGTTGAATTATATGGGAAGTATTGTCAAAAAAGAAATTATGTTTAATCTTTTTGAATTAATTGGTATACTGTTTGTTGGGGGCCTAACAGCAGCCACATATGAACCCTTTCCCCTCCTCCTCCTCTTCACCTCCTAAGACAAAGACACTAAGGATCTGATTAGTCCCTTCCTCAGATGTTCACTCCAAAGGATCCTAACCTCTGGGCAAGCTGTGAAATTTTTCCACCCAGAGATGCCACCTTTGTACTGCCCAGGTGGGTCACCCTAACCTTTCAATAAACCTGAACATCTCCACTGCAGCCTCATCTCTAAGCACCACCGCTTACACATTTCATTGTTAATATGTGATCCAGAAGTTGTATAAAATTCCTAAAAATTATGATGTCTTGGTACAACATCATCTGTCATACTTGGGCTATTATGTTAAAATGTTGTGTCGCAGAAAATAAATAAACCTTCTTGTCAATTGTGTCCTTTTTTTTTCTTACTAATATGTCATTTGTTACAGGGTTATGTCTTACTACCCATTGATAAGGATTGAGGACAAATTATATTTCCTCCCAATACTAGTAGTCGATAGCAGAAAAAAATCTGGAAAAATCTCCAAATATTTAGAAATTATACAACATCCTGCTAAATAACCTGTAGGTCAAAAAACACTCAACGAAGGAAATTAGAAAACGTTTTCAACTGAGTAAAAGTAAAAACACAACCTACCAAAATTTGTGGGATATCACTAAGGCCATGCTTACAGAGAAATTTACAGCATTGAATATTTTTAATATTTATAATATAGTATTTATTGTTGATTCAATCCATACAAAAACAAAGTTCATAAACAAAACACATATACCCCCTAGATTCTAAAATTTTAAAAACTATGAAAAAAAAGAAAGTTTTGATGCCATAATATAAGCTTATACTTTAGGAAAAAAAGAATAATTTCAACCCAAAGCAAGCAGAAAGAAACAATAAAAATTAGACCATAAATCAATAAAATTAAAACAGAAAAACCACAGACAGAATTAGTGAAAGGAGAAGCTATTTTCTTGAAAGGATCAATAAAACTTATCAAGAAAATAAAAGATGAGACAGAAATACTAAGATTGGAAACGGAAGAAGAGAAGCCACATAGTTCTTATTCCCTCATTATCCCGTGACAACGTTAGCTGTCTTCTCCACTAGTCCACATTACCCAGCTCTGGAAGAAAAGAGGAAGGAAGAGGGTAAGACATGGATAAGATGTAATAAACACAAACTGCCCCACAGCTTTCTTCTTGATCATCCTGTTCAACCTCATTTTTAATTCTCACAGCATCTTTTTCAGGTGAGAAAACTGCAACTCGTAGATAAATATATTTGTTTAAGGTCACATGACTAGTCCATGGTAGAGTAAGAATTTTCTTAGTACCTCTCTTCATCTGATTTTGTCCATGTCTAGTGCTCTTGTCAACATCATAACAGCAGCAAAAGTAACTGACATTTATTGAGGGCTAATTGCCAAGTGCTATTCTAAGAAGATTACAAATATTATCTTAATTTTTAGCCCTCATGACTCTATGAGGTAATACATTATTATCCTCAGATTATAGACGAGAAAACTGATATACAAAAAAGTTCACTGACTCAAGGGTTGCATAGCTAGTAAGATGCAGAGATAAGATTCAAATCTGACTCCTAGAAGGGATCTAGGGAAGACAAAAAAAAAAAAAAAAAAAAAAAAGGTTAGGTACTAGACATGCTCCTGACAAATTTGCTAATTTAGACAAATACCACCCACCTGTTGCCAACCTGCTGGGCCACCACCGCCACCACCATCACCCAACTCCCACCCCTGTCCTACCCTGTTCTCATGCTTTCTTTCTCGCTCTGAATCGACCACTATCCATCTCACCTGAAGCTTTCAGTCTCTCCACCCATACAATTTATAAATCTTTTCTCTCATTGCCTCCTAGGCTTATGTTTTTTGTTTTTATTTATTTATTTATTCATTTATTATTAAATCATAGCTGTGCGCATTAATGTGATCATGGGGCACCATACACTGGTTTTAGAGACCATTTGACACACTTTCATCACACTGGTTAACATAGTCTTCCTGGCATTTTCTTAGTTATTGTATTAAGATATTTATATTCTACATTTACTAAGTTTCACATGTACCCTTGTATGATGCACCGTAGGTGTAATCCCACCAATCACCCTCCCTCCCCTCCCTCTCCCCCATACCCATATTCTTAGGTTATTAACTGGGTTATAGCTTTCATATGAAAGCCATAAATTAGTTTCATAGTAGGGCTGAGTACATTGGATACTTTTTCTTCCATTCTTGAGATACTTTGCTAAGAAGAGTATGTTCCTAGGCTTATGTTTAAGGAGACCATCTGATATATTAAACCTGTTGGAATACTTGGTCACCTTTTCTTGGAAAACATTTGCATTCCAACAGGACCTTCACAGAGATACAATGCCTTCACCCCCTAAAGGTAGAGGTAAAGCATTTTGAGGGACTCTTCTAACTGCCTACACAAAGAGTTGGCTACTACTCTACCTATAAAAACACTGTCGGACAGAGAAGTAGAAAGTGACCCTCAGCACAGAACCTAGATACCTAAAAAGGGGAAACAGAGCAGCAGAACGTCTCTAAGTAAGAATGAATGAAACAGAGAAAGAAAAAGAACCAGTTATGCCATTTAAGGGAAACTATAGCAGAGTTAAAAATCCCCACAGTCACAGAAGCCAGGAAGGTAACAGAATGATTAATGCAGGCTAGGTATAATCTATACCAGTAGCGTCTCTCCACTGGAAAACTAGAGCTCGTGTAGGGGGGACAGCAAGTACTCAGGTCCGGCAGCCCAGGGTTAACATGTGCGAAAACAGGACCAGTACTGCCAGATCCTACAGTTTTCCAAGAATAATTGGAAATCTGCATTTCTCCTAATTTTTAAGCATTGGCACCTAATTTGATTGAAAAAATGTACAAATCAAACAAAAGATATTTGAGAACTGGATACTGACTCAGGATATGAGTTGGCACCTTCTGTGATAGAACAGATCACAGAACACAGGCACTGGAGTGGGAAAACTGCTGTTTCCTAACTTGGAAAACAAGTTTTCCTTTCATTTTTATTTTTCCTATTTCAAGGTATATTATTGTGAAAATTAAATAAGCAAAGTATATACAGAAACGGTAAGCAAGTAATAATGTTAACTGTTGTCGATGATATGATTTGAAAATCCACTGAAACGCCACCCCCCCAAGAGTAAGAAAACAGGCCACATAATGTGAGAAGATATTTGCAACCTATATCCAAATGGGGTTTGTATCTTGAATATATAAAGAAATTCTACTTATCAATAATAGGCAAATAATCCAATAGGAAAATGGGTGGAAGACTTGAATATTTATTTCATTTAAAAAAAAGGATAGCCAGGTGACCAAGAAATACAAAAGGTGCTCAATGTTCTTGATTATCAGGAAAATGTAAATTTAATTATAATGCAATAATTGTACACATCCATCAAAACAGCAAAAATGAAAAAGATGGGAAATGCCAAGTATTGGCCAAAATGTGGAGAAACCAGACCTCCCTCACAGTGCTGGTGAGGTGTAAATAGGGACAGTTACTTTGGGGAAATTCTCACAATATCTAACAGAGCTCAGCATAGGTTTCCCCTGTGATCCAGCAAAGAACTCCTAAGACCATGCCCCAAAGCGATGTATATATGTGTTTTGTACCAAAAGACACGTACAGGAACTGTCACAGCAACACTATTTATAAAATTCCTAAACTGCAGTTGCCCAAAAGTCTATAAGCAAAAGAATGCATAAATTCATCATTGTATATTCACCCGATGGAGTATTATACAGCAATGAAAATGAACAAATTACAAACACAAACAACATGGGCAAATTCCACAATGTTGAAAAAAAGAACCCAGACATACAAGAATATAGACTGTATTATCCCATTTATATTAAGTTTAAAAACAAGTAAAATAATTTGTGTTAGAAGTGTGAATCCTAGCTAACCTCAGTGAGGTAGTGACCACTAGGGACCCTGACCGTGAGACCTCGGGGGTGCTGACCATGGTCTTCCTTCATCCAGGTATTGGCTGCATAGGGGGTCCCAGTAGTGAAAATGTAGCAAGCTGTAGATTTACGGTACATACATCTTTCTAGATGTCTATTATATGTTGATTTTGAAAGGTTTATAAAGAGTCCCATAATCTGCAGGCCAGATTTCCTGGAGGTCATCTTTTCTGTCCCCATTTTCAATCTGGACTGCATTCAGTCAGGTCAAGCTTATGTATCCCTTGGGTTTGGTCTGAAACTGATCTGAGAAGGGAGTTTCCATCTGAAGTAGGCACAGAAAGCCAGGCTATCAAAAGAAAACCCTCACAGGAATGAGGCAGCCAGCCTTGAAAAGCAAGGCTAACACTGGGCAGGCAGCCCCACATAGGGATGGAGGTCCGAGGATGCCTGCACCTTTCTCAGGTGATCAAGAGTAGAGCAGAAGATGATGATGGCCTCGGAGCAGGCTGCTAACAGGGTGTGCTCCTGGGGAGCTACCTTGCCAGCCGGAGAGGGCAGCTCCCACTCTCAACTCTCAGCCTAGCAGCCTCTTCCTCCCTGGACACTTAGAACGATGTCAGGCTTTCCCAGACCCCAGGAGATGGATGAAAGGTAAACAGATTAGGGTGTTCTTAGCAATGTGGTGGGCAGGTGCACGGAAGTTGCAGAGAAAGTTCTGAGCTGTCAAAGACTATTCACAATGGTTGGTTTTCTAGAAGACAGCTTAGAAATTTTCAGCCAGAGATGAAGCCAGGTGAGCCAGCAAAAGCCTCTCATCAGTGAAACTGAGAAATGGGGTAACATGATTTCTGCATTCAAAATCATAAATGCCTGATTCCTCTACCCTCAACCTCTGAGACAATGTCAGTGGACTATGGTAGATGAGGAGTCAGCACTGCAGAGAAAGGGGGGGGATGAAACACCCCTCGGCCACTGCACACCCCGAGTAAAGGGCTTCGTGCATACTGTCTCATTCAATGCTTCCAAACCTTCTGAGGCAAGTTAAAAGTTACTCTTCAGCCATAAAAAAAAATGGAGATTGTGTATCTTCTGTAACAACCTAGGTGTATTTAGAGAACACTTTCCCAAGTATCACAGAAAAACAAGCATCTCATGAGCTCAATGCTAAGTTGAAACTAGTACAGAAACAACTACCTGCTCACATGAGAAAAATTCAATTAAATTTGAGAAAGAGGGAGGGAGACAGAGGGCTCGGAAAGTTCCCACCCTAAGGGAATGATGCCGGGGTATATTGCAGGCTTCCTGGGTGAAGGAAGTAACCACAACTCCAACTTTACCTTACAAAAGCAAACAACGTAATTAAATAACGTGTATACTCATATTTATCTGAAACTTTTAATGTGAAAAAAAGTTAGTGTTTGGATGAAGGTTAGCTCCAGATGTGCAGAACAGTTGAAGGTATCTTGGTGTCTTTGTAGGTTTTTAGAAACAACCTCCTTGAACTGAATATTCAGTCAATCCAAGGCTGAAGCCCCCGATCAATGTGGGCTCTTTTTTCCCATCTACTCTACAAGGTGGTTGCAGGTGAAGTGCAATTTCACCCTTATAGTGGAAAAGGAGGCATCCTCTGGCCCTCTGGCCCTCAGGCTGTGGCCAGGGAGTTTGCTCCTCTAGACCTTGGAGCCCTGCGCCCGGCCCTGCTGCTCTAAAGCTCAGGTGGGTTTCCACTTCCTTGTCCTGCTCCAGCCTCTTTGGGTCATGAGAACCTCAGGATCCTCCAGGCCCCACAAACGGGCTGCGAGGTGGGGGTGCTATGCCAGGCCCACATCCTTGGACATCCCCTCCACCTCCTTACCCTCTGCCCGGGCAGCCCCCTGGTGCTCTGGCATCATTCAGGGTGCTGGGTTCTCTAGAAGACTTGTACTTTTCCAGAGCTGCACTCCTGCAAGCCACGTGCACTAGGTTTTGTCCCCAAATGTCGAAATCTTCCTACTCTTCCAGTTTCTACTTCCCACTCCCACTCCAGGGGGGTTTAATCCCAAGGACCAAGATAATTGAACCTCAACTCCTCCTCTGCCTCTCCTTCTACGGTCTTCCCTCACTGGACAGGTTGATTCTCCCCTCCTGGCTAATAGGAATGCCCCATGTCCTAGTGCCTTTTCCCCTCTCCTAGGGAGTGTTTGCCTTCCCTTTCTTTTCCTTGTCTATACATGTGTGTGTGTGTGTGTGTGTGTGTGTGTGTGTGTATCCACTGTGTCTTTTTATCAAGACCCACCACTGAGGATCCAGGACACACAAGGCCACACTGAGAAGGCCCTGCAGCCAGGGCATCTCAGCTTCCCGAACATTCCCTTCCAGCCCTCTCCCTTATGCCACTGCCCAGCTCTCGCCTTCTACTCATCTGCCAGGCAGTCAGGGGCCTGACTCCTGCACTGCAGCTCTCTGGACTAGTTGGACAACAACAACAGCTGGACTGTCACCGCTCTGCCAAAACCGACAGGAGGAACCCGCTGCCTCCCCGCTCGGCTGGAAGTGGGCCAGCAGTCACAGTAGCCAGCTCCTCGGATCAGCACAGGCTGAGCTCTTAAGAACTAGGAATTCTTGAGAACTCAAAGGGGCTGTGAGTTCTTGGTCCTCCCAGGGAGGCCTTCCTCCTCCTAAAAAGAACATTTTGCTGCTAGGGAGATGGTTCAGAAAGTACAGTAAAGAAAGAGTAGGCTGAGTAGGGTGGCAGGGCTGTGAGGATCAGGCTCAGCTCCAGTCCTGGAAGCAGAAAACACCACAGATGCCAGCAAATGGGATGGGAACTGCTCAGAAGTTCTGGAAAGAAAACAGGCAATTTGGAATCAGGGAACCCCAGGTTTCTGACACTTTCTTGCACCTCTTCTGTTAAGTGGCTCCCTGTCCCTAACTATGTCCTTTATATTAAGAAGGTTTCCAAATGAAGAACCATTGCATAGAGCATGGGAGGCTGCAGGGCCAGGCTCACAGGACACATGGGGGATCAGGAACCAGGGACCAGCGCTGCTGGCCTTATGTGGCCTCACAGGCCCCGCAAGGCACAGAAGTGCTCAGAGGAGCAGACAGGGCCAAAGACCGGGAGGGTGAGGGGCCAGATGAGCAAGACCCTGAATCCAGGGTCAACCGGAGAGGGCAGGTGCAAAAGTGACACTTAGATGAGTTAGGCACGCCAGAGTTCAGAGTTAGGAAAGTAAGTTAAAGCAAGAAAAACAAGGCAGGAAGAAACCAAGTTCTCAGAAACCAGGGCATGGGCAAAATCCTCATTTGAATCCAGAAGAAACACCAAAGGCAAATTCTGACCCTCGGACCTTCTGCTGGCTTGTATGTTCCCTTCAGGGGAGGGAGGTGGACCTTGGTTAACAGCCATGCCTCCCCATCCAATAGGGAAGATATACCTCAAAAGCCAATGAAACCACCTGCTTCTGGGTGCTCATTTGACTGCAGGTTCTCCCTGGAATATTTGCTTGCATCATCCCTACATCAGGGGTTCTCAACCTGTGGGTGGCAACCCCTTTGGGGGGTCTCCTGCATATCAGATATTTATATTACAATCCATAACAGTAGCAAAATTACAGTTATGAAGTAGCAACAAAAATAATTTATGGTTGGGGTCACCACAACATGAGGAACTGTATTAAAGGGCATTAGGAAGGTTGAGAACCACTGCTCTACATCCTCACGGGAAGCTTCTAAGTAGATACCGGTCTTGGCAAACAAGCGGTACTCTTGTGTGAATGAAAGGTTCGTACTCCTGGGTATTCACAGCCCCACCTAAGGGCACAAGGTTTGGAGAGCAGAATGTGGCCTTTGTTACAGCCTCCACTTACGCCCCTCAGCTGGGTTCAAAATCCACAGAACTGCACAATAGCCCTAGATATAGCGATTATGTACCTACTAAATAGATGAGGGAATGGAAGTTTAAAGTTAAATGCCTTGACTGAGTTGATGAAGCCCTTAGGTTGCTGAGCCAATAGTCAAACTCTAATCTGTTGAGGACTAAAAGCGCCGGCTCTTAACTTCCACGCCACAACACAGAAGCAGAAAGAGCAGTCTTAGAGTTCACAGCAATGATGGAAGATTCCCAGTGACACTCAAATAGTAAGAAGCTTTGTTTCCTAATTATGTGATTTTTTTTCCCAGTTCTTAGGGTGGAACCAGAGAAAAGCAAAATATTTCATCTTCTTTCAGCTTGTTGATTTCCAGTCTCAAGAGTCCACCAACCTACTCGACAATGCCCCACAGGAGGATGAGAAGAGTCTCAAGGTTACCAAGTCCAAAGTGGGACTTGGACTACCTCTTCCATACCAAAACTCCCCCCAGCCCCACTGCCCCCGTGGTCTCCTGTATTTCAGTGCACAGAACCACAATCCAGTTTCTCAGGACACAAACATGGATGTGATAGGCTTTTTATCAAATTCCACTTCCACCGATCATGCTTCAGACTCAACTGTTAAAACCATGCCAAATCTAAGCACACCTTCCAATCTCTACCCCTAGCAGTATCCCCATGGGTCACTGAAAAGGCCTCTTTCTCCCTGCTTCTACTGTCACCCCTATTCACTACCTATCTGTCAATTTATTCTGCCTCTGCTGGAGACGATTTTCTGACTTCATGTCACATATGGAATGAAACGCAATTTTTTTTCATGACCTACAAGGTCCTATTTGATCTGGCTCCCTCCTTGCCTCAGCTGCAGCTACACTGGGCCCCCTCAGGGTTCCTCAAACACAACCCCTCCACGCACACCTTGGGGCCTTTGCCATGCTGTGCCCTTGGCCTGGAACATGCATGCTCAGACCTTCCTCATTTCCTCACTCTGCTCCAACATCACCTCCTCAGAAAGGCCTTCTGCAATCTCTCCTTCCCAGATGGCACCAACCTTTCACTCTGCCTCACTTTTTTCTCGTGACATTTATCATTACCCAACATCACTTTCTGACTGTATTTGGGGTTTTGTGCGTCTCCACTGTCCGAATATAAGCTCTGTGAGAGCAGAGACCTTTTCTGGCCTGTTCACTGTCATAACCTTAATGCCTATAATGTGCCCGGCACATAGCAGTGCAGTGGATTAGTAAGTATTTGTTTAATGAATGATTAAATCCTTACAAAAACCCCATGAGATGGTTACTAGGCCCATTCCTGTTCTGTGCAGATAAACTGAGTAACTTGCATAAGGTCACACAGTTAACAAGAGAAAAATTCAGACTCCAACTCAAAGCTGCCTGATTTCAACCAATACTTAATCTGTAACATGTGTCTATTAAAATAAGAGTATAAAAGAGAATGTATATTTGAGCCTCCTGGCTTAAAAAGTGTTTATTTTCTATTTTAATAAAAAGCTGTAAGTTACCCCAAGGGTCATCTAAAAGAGAATTATCCATTGAATGATTTCTAAGACCCTGTGACCTCCAAAAACGGAATCACATCAGAAAAGGAAATGATGGTATCTTTTCCAATTTCTGTTTGTAAAAATGCAATAAATAAAATGATTATTTAAACTTGTTATGTTTATTAATGAGCAGCATGAAAACTTCCAAGTGTATGTGAAATGGTGATTAGAGACACATGCCCATGCCTAGTTAGGACTTGTGGTTTGGGCCAATTTACATTGTTTTTATTCCCATTCTTAAATATTATTTACAACAGATCTTTTCATGAAGTTGAAAACATGAAGGACACTGCTGGTGAAATCCAGCATGTTCAAACAGAGCACAAAATTGGTAAGAAAGAAATCAATAAACTTTTCCTCTAGAGCATGCTCACACAGATCCATAAATTCCATACAACTTTTCAAAATTATTGTACAATATATAAAGATATTCCTATTACTAAAAACCAATGTTAAAGGGGAAGGGAGCTATTAGATCAATTATATCCAATTGGCTTTTCATTTATTAGTAATCAGAGATTGTCCCCACCTGCCAAGTATAATCTAGTGGGAAGTCCTCATGATAGCAGCCTAAACCTTCTCTTTTAGCTCATTTGGGGATAAAAAAATAAATATTAGATAATAAACCATTTCAATGTTTAATTCAAAAGGCACACATATAAATTTAAGGTTATAAAAGAGGTTTTTTTTTTATCTAATCCGATGCTGGAATATGATGATAAATTTTAATCTAAGTTTTTCTATACATCATTACCCAAACCGAAGATGATATACTCTGCTATTTAAAAATGTATTTGTTGGAACATCTTGTTTTTTTCTTACATAATTTAATGTGATAGCATAAACAGCATGTGCCACTCTTGTTAAAAAAGAAAAAGATAAACTTGTCTTTATGTATAGTGAATAACATAAAAGATTGTATGTAAGTGAACTTTGTAGTAAAATATCCCCTAATACACATATCTAAATTCATATATTGTCACTTACAATCATTTGTCCATCAGATACCATATAATATGGACTTAACAAAGATTTGCCAGGGAGAGCTTCAGCATGTGCTGTTGTGAAGGTGGTTCATGTGGGGGCTCCAGCCCCTCTCTCTGCCCTCAGCTGGTCTGTGCCCCAGGAGGCTGGCATCTGTGAATTGCAACAGCCAGGCTCCCTGGCTTTCTGGGATGGCCAAGGGGAGGCATGAGCTCGAATCAGAGGGTAAGAGAATAAAGACAGTGTGGCAGAGTTCCCCAGCTCTCTGGCTACGAAGCTCTGCGTTGGCAGTGAGTGACACAGCTCCTGTTAGAGGCCTCTCCCATTAGACAGCTCCAGCCACAGCTCTCTCTGGGCTCTCCCTCTCTCCTTCCTCTTGTCCCTTTGGGCCCAGAAGTGCTAACAATCCCTCCACCCCACCCCACCCCACTGTTGCTGGTCTCTCACAGTGTTTCCCCATCTTTTGTTGATTTCCTATAGTCCCTAGTTACCCATCTGAATGTGTCACCTCTTCCCTGCCAAGACTCTAAAGAACACAAGGTTGCAAAGCTAAAAAGGGGGAGAATTAGAAGTTACTGGTCTATTACGTCTTATCATTCTACAGATTAGGTAACTGAGGCAAAGGGAGATTACAAAACTTATGCAAAATCACTATAATGGCAAGGCACAGCGACAATTAGAAACCAGATCTTAGATTGCTAGAGAATTCATGTGAATTTATATATATTAAGAGCTGGAAACAGCACTTGGCATATAGTAAATACTCAGAAATGTTAGCTATCATCATCATCATCATCATACCATCATGTGTTAATTCCTAATCCAGCTAGAAAACATTAATAAAAAGGAAAATGGACTCAAAAAATCCACAATTCTTCTAGCATAAAGATTCAGAAATGAATCCTACTCGGTAGATGAAAAAAAAAACAAAGCCCAGAAAGGTCTGTCCAAGGCAGAGCCACCGCCCCCTACAGTCTGAGTGAGAAAGAGGCACCAAGGCTCCCAAACTGGCTAGTGAGCAAGGGACACATACCAGCCCCCTTCACCCCCTTAGCCAGGACAGCCTGGACAACCTGCACTACTGTTGCACAAAGGCATGGTTCAGGTCTCTGAGCAAACTGGTGTCACTGTTAAATGAACATGACTTTGTCTCATTGAATTGCTGCAAATATTTACTGAGACAGCATATGAAAAGTGCTTTTAAAACTCTAAAGCAGAGGATTCCAACATAAACTACTTTGGCCTCCTAACTCCACGTTCTCCCAAAAAGAAAACAGGCCGGAGACTAAGATGAGAAGAGGTTGAAGAAGTGTTTTGACTCTTCTATCCCATAATATGTGAGGTAGGCAGAAAAAAATAAATAAACATTTTTCCCCTTATATCATAAAGTTCTTCAGTGTTCTCAAGGGTAAAGAAAGAACTACGATTTGTAACAATCATGGCAAGGAAAAAACTATATTTTATGTTAAAAGGTTGATAAAAAATGAACATCTGTTACTAAAAGCTCCTGGGCAATGTTGGTGTTGAGTTTTTCAAAGAATACCTGATGCTTTGTTGGAACCACTATGAGAGCTGAGTCAGAACGCAGCCCTCCCAGACACAGGGTGCTCCTTGCCAAGATGCCAAGAAGTGGGTTGTGTCTATCCTGAGCTTTGACAGCCCAGCTCCCTCCCTGAGGCTCACCCACGTGAAATATCAACTAAGCCCTGGCTGTCTTTCTTTCAAAATCAAGGTGTATGTCTCACCTTAAAAATAACCCTGTCAGCTCTGTGCCTGGGCATTACACCTCTTCCTGTTGACTTTCCTTTTTCCAAATTTTCTTCCCTCTCCTCCACCAAGCAAGGAAAGAAAAAGAGCATTTACTGAGCACCTACACTTGGAAATGATGCAGATCATTTAATCCCTATCCTATGAGTTAGAAATTGTTCTCACAGTTGGCAGATAAAGAAAATAATTTTCAAAGAAGCTAAATCCTTGCCCAAGTTCACACATCTGGATTTCCAACACAGGCCTATTTTGAGAGACTTTGATCTCTTCCACTGCCCTATTAATTTGCCAATTTCAAATTTTTTCTTTCCAGTGCTAATTTTGCCTCCCTTCTCGATCACTGGAATATCACTAATGGATAAGAGAAGAGGAATAACTGTGTGAACAGAGAGAGAAATAAATCCTACAAAACAGGAATAATCTCCATTTTCTCATCTGAATCCAGAAGGTCACATATGTGTACAAGAGTCATGTTAAGAATTATGAAAGAATAAAGATGAAATACTTCCAAATTGTTTTCCCAAATATTCAGATGCATTATCCTATGCACCATAAATCTTTTCTTTAGAAGTCTGTCAGAACAGTTTTCTCTTTCAAATCGCTGTTTGGGGGACCTCATTTGCCTTGGAGACTGTGCACTTCCTTAACCTCAGAAGCCCTTCCCAGCCGGGGCCTTGCCAGCACTGACCACGGTCTTTGGTGTGCTGATCGTAAATGACAATGATGAACAGTGAGCATGGGTTGAACACTTGAACACAAAAGAAGCTTTAAAAGCTTTCAAAAGTGACACCAGCTAACCCCCATCTTTCCCTATCCTGATGGAGGACACTGATTATAGGGGTATCAAGTCTACTCCACATCTCTCACCCTACAATCAGCAATGAGCATCATTCCTGAGCACATGTCTCCATGCCTCCCGTCACTTCTGCTGCACTGTAACCCTTCCTCATTGTTACCACCCATAATATTAAAATCTGCACAGCACTTTACAGTTTGTAACATACCTTCACACATCTATCACATGCGATCTTGCCACCACCCTCTTTGGAAAAGTAAGTGAAGGTCACAGATGTTCAACAACTATGGGTTGTTGTGGGTCACTATGAAAGTTTTGAGACAGACTGTATCATGGTCCATTATTTCATTTCCAAGAAATACAGTTGACAGCGTCCTTTCTGATTTGCCTGTGTGACTTTCAACTTGCTCAGCTTATTAGTGTTGCTGGGAATATGTTTCTTGATGTTTGTGTATCTGAAAACTTTCATAATGACCCACATAGCATGTCTTTGGCCCTCTATTGCCTGAGCTCTTTCATCTCTGCTGCTCTCTTGTTTTGTAACTAGTTGTATCCTGTCTCTTTGGCCTTTTTGCAAGCATCTCAAGGGTTCATATATCTTTTTCTCCTCACATGGGCATTGTACGAGGTTTTGTCCTTTCCAAGCACTTGAGGATACAGAGAAGACAAGGTCATTGGAGACAAAAGCAATAAAAAAAACAGGATAAGAGAAAAAAGAGCAGTGTCCCCATGTGAACTTGACCCTGTCAAAGCCTGGCAAATGGCAGCACGGGCTGAAAGGGTGGAGAGGCCAAATCCCTGTTGAATGCATGAGTGAATGAACAGTGAAGTGAGCACCTTCTGTGTGTCAAGTAATGGCAAGTGAAAGGAATCTCAGCTGATTGACATGAGAGACATTTAGGAATAAAGCCACTCAGGGGCAGCACCAGTTTTTGTCACCAGGCTCCTGGTTATCTGGGAGACTTGAAATGTGGGTAACCTTTTCTCCCCCTGAGCCTTCTCCTGGTATTTTTTTACTTAAGAACTAGTGGATGAGACGCTCCTTTGATTTTAGATACAATCTTGGCCCCACTGCCTTCACGGGAATCTTAGCAGAACTTGAGGGCTAAGTCAAAGATTATATATTTCCCAATCCGTGGCCAGGCTCCCAAGGTGTCTAGGGCACAATGATGCCATAGCCAGAGGGTCACTCTTTAGCTGGAGGGGAGGATCTCCTGAATTTGGCAGGTCCCGAAGAACTCAACTTCCTGACCTTAGGGAAAGGTCATGAATCCTACATTCAAACCTCCCCCAAATTCTTTCAGAACCCAAGACAGAGAGTGTGTACAATGCATGGAGAACAAATATCTCTTTTAAAATATATAAAAAGGGCTGGTGCAGTGGCTCATGCCAGTAATCCTAGCACTCTGAGAGGCCAAGACGGGTGGATTGCCTGAGCTCAGGAGTCGAGACCAGCCTGACCAAGAATGAGACCCTGTCTCTACTAAAAATTTAAAAATTAGTCGGGCATTCTGACAGGTGCCTGTAGTCCCAGCTACTTGGGAGGCTGAGGCAAGAGGATTACTTGGCCCCAAGAGTCTGAGGTTGCTGTGAGCTATGATGCCACAACCCCAGGGTGACAGAGTGAGACTCTGTCTCAAAAAGTAATAATAATAATAATAATAATACACACACACACACACACACACACACACACACATATATATATATGTCAAAGCCTGGCAAGTGGCAGCATGGGCTGCAAGGGTGAAGAGGCCAACACGGGGCCTGGGCGAGTAGCTCAAGATATCCATGGTTTCCTTCCTCAGAGTGCTTTCTGATTATTTCAGGGCAAATGCATCAAAAACATATGGATTTGATTCTACCTCCCCACCCCCATCTTCCTATCCTTATGCCAGAAAAACACATACAGATTTCAAAATGAAAAGGAAAAAAAATACAAAAGAAAGGGACCAAAATGCACAGTATGGTGTTAAGCAAGCTTAGAACATGCTAGGAAAATCATTGTAGCTGGTCAACAAGTCCAAATAGCAGTGACACCCAGCCCTGTCATGAATGTTCACAGTCAAGAAAGTGACTGCAAGTAGGTGGGAGGACACATTTTGTCTGCCGGAGGCACTAAGAAGAAATGGTCCCCAAATGTCAAGTACTGGATTGGTAAGGTGACTCATGCATGTGTAAGGGTGACTCCACCTCTGTCCTCAGACTTTATCAAAGGGATGGTGTCCAGCTGTTTTCCATCTCCATGGGAAATGGAACAAAACGGCTTCCATTAGACAGAAGGGAATGCAATCTAGACTTCAAAAGGAAGGCCGGGTATAATATGCTCTTATACTAAAGCATATCAATTGCATGCCTACAAGCCAATCTATTAATAAATGTTTAGTGAGTACCTACTCTAATAAGGCTGGTATTGTGTGTCAGATACCAATCTAGATAATTTTCGAATATGATTTCCAATCTTCACGATAGCATTATCAGTCGGGCATTATTAACCCTATTTTATGGATGAGAAATGAGAAACAGAGAAATTAAATGAGGTTCATAAAGCTTCAGAATGCTGGAACTAGGATTCAAACTCAAGTGTGTCTAATTCCAATTGCTTTTTTCCTTTATTCTCTTTAATTTAGCTAAGTGCTAGAGGAGATTCTTTGAAATTCCTTGCAGAAAGTGGCCCATCATTTTACATCGGAATGAATGACTGACTGAAAAAGCACAAATGATGGGTCCTGTCACTGATGCTCTTCTACCATAGTTCATCAATTTTTAAAATACTTTTGTGCTTTTTTAGACACGGGGTCTTGCTCTGTTACCCAGGCTATAGTGCCGTAGTGCAAATAATAGAGTGAGCACTGTAGCCTCAAACTCCTAAAATCAAGTGAGTCCCTGCTTCAGCCTTCCGAGTTGCTGAGACTACAGGTGTACGCTACCACATCAGGCTTTCTGGATGACAGGCATGAGCCACTGTGCCCAGCCTCATTAATTTAAATATGCACTTTTCCCAACAATTTAACACCTCTAAAATCTGAATGTGATTATAGATGGTATGGTATAATGTATCACATGGAGCAAATACACATCTTACAATCAGCAGACTCCTAGAATCAATGAAATATGGTCATCTAAAACCAAGGCCAGCTCTATGTGAAAGTGGTATAAACAACATCAGCAGTGAATGTCAAGGGCCAAATAAGGTACCCATAATAGGAGACTGAACGAGAGGAAAAATATTTAGGTCCCAGAGCAGCCCCAACACAGTGAGCTCAATTTTAAATTTAAAGGCTGATGGAATTTTGATGGGGATGTAGAATGGTTATTTGAAACATCTCTCTCAGAAGAGTAAAGTTTCTTAAAGATAAGAAACTGTTTTCACGCTTGCTAATATGTTTAGTTAATAAACATTTGTATGATTTTTGTTTGTTTCCAAGTTCACATTATGCAAGAAGAAGTGGTGGTATCTCCCCTCTGAAAGTATTGAAAAGAAACTAAAAGTCCAGTCCATCCACCTGACATTTCTGGTGATTCCTGCCCAAAGGTAGAGAGTTGAATGAGATGACCTCTGGCGAATTCTTCTAGATCTAGGATTCTCTATCTAAAATACATAACCTGGTTGCTAATCTGATGAATAATGAAAACTTAGTGTGCATTGACAATATCCTATCAAGAGCCCACTAAATATGAAGGGTATTTTTTACTTTAATCAAGTTTCTTTCTTCTATTCCTACATTTACTTCTGTTCCCCCTCCCCCAACACACACAAACATGCATTATTTTGAAGATAAATGAATATCCCTTCTCTATTCTCAATTTATTAATAAGTACTCTAAAAAGTGTAATTTTTTCAAGAGTACTCCATGGTTCCAGTCTCTTTTCCTTCAAAATGTTATCCAATAGGTACAATCATCCAAAAAGCATTCCTAAATGCTCAAAGTAATGGGTGAAAATCTGATAAGGAATAATATTTGCACAGTCTCAAAGACTTTCCTCATAAATTATTTAAGAATTACAAAGGAAAACCAGTAAGCTCACAGGGAGGCATCTAGCAGACACCACCATAATCCCCAGATCAGAACTAATATTACCCAAAAAATGGGATACACAAATGTGTAATGAACATGACAAAACATGAAATAAACATGCATCTCATAGTCAGCAGACTCTAAGAATCAATGAAATGAAAGGTTTGATAGCATTTAGTCTTCTTGAACCCAGACCAGTTCTACATGAAAATGTAATGAAAAATATGGGCAGGGAATGTGCCTCCTCGTGTGACGCATCGGGAAAGGCACGCATCCTGTACGTGGGGTTCCTGCTAAAACACACCATCTGAATCCTCATTGTCATGAGGAAACATCAGCCAGACACAGACTCAGAAACCCTCCAAGAAAGATCCTTCATTTTTCAAAAATATCAAAATCATGAAAGACAAAAAAAAGTGATTCCAGATTAAAGGAGACCACAGAGATACACCAACTAAAAGCTATGTGCGATCAATGTGGACCTTGAACTGAAAAAAATAACTTTTAATACAGGACATTATCGAGGCATTGAAATGGGGCATTTCAATAATGATTGTAAAATAGACAATGATATTGTATCAGTGTTAGATTTCCTGATTTGGCACTCTACTGAGGGAGACAAAGTGAGACACTGTCTCAAAAAAAAAAGAAAGAAAGAAAGAAAATCACACTATAAGAAAAAAAATCTTTGTTTTTAGAAAATATATACTGACACAATGTGAGTGTGTTCAGCACGTACCCTGGGTGAAGGGCTCAACTACAAGTTGAACTTTACCCTAGAAATTCAAACAATGTGACCTAAACATTTGTGCCCTCATATCAATCTGAAAAATTTTTTAAAGTCTTTAATAAGGAAAAAATAAAAGTAAAGAAAGTATGTACTGAAGTATTTAGGGGTAAAGGAGTCTGGTGTGTGCCACATACTCTTAAATAGTTCAATGATAATAATATGTCCATATTATTAGTCACATACACCTATGCTGATGTTCCTACAGAGTCATATACATCCACATACAATATTCATAATATTCACGTGATCAGAAGAGGAAATGTGGCACGAGTGAACAGCTCATGAATCTGAGCATTGACAACAGGGAGCTCTTTGTATTATTTTTGACATATATCTCTAAGTTAGAAATTATTTCAAATTAAAATGTAAAAAATAAATAAATAGAAACAATTTCTCCTCCTCTTATAGAGTCATTTGACCCATTCCCTGGCTTCTAAGAGGCAACGTCTGATTTCTTCAGCTCCAAAAGCCTTTACAGAAGAAAACAGCAAAAATTCCATTCATACATCCTAGCTCTTAGCACGTTCAGTCCTTCCTTTGATGTTGGTTGAGACTACAAGTGAACAAAGCGATAGTTGGAAATAATCATCTGAGCATAAAACAATTAGCAAGACAACCCCAGAGAGCCAGCAGCCGCTGTGTACTTGGCTGCAGGATGATCCTTTGCTTGTAAACACACCAACTAGGAAACTCAGCCAAACCCACCCTCAGCCCTCAGGGACTGAGAGTCTTAAATCAAAGTTACAAGGAAGGCTCTGAAAACAAGAATAAATTTGTCCCTGGAAACAGTTTTGGAAGGGGAAAAAGGAACCCTTGATGACTTTGTGAGATATTAGGATATGTTGCACAGAGGCCAATGGGCATGTTTCCCTGGACATCTATAAAACGGGGGAACCGTCTAGGAAAATGTTACAATATGCAGAATTTTCTTTCAAATACTTCATCATATAAAGTGTGAGACTATTCTCTTACTGGACTGAAGCTGTGGTACAGGTGGAAATCAAGAAGTCCCAGGGCCAGCTGTTCAGAAAGCCCAGCTCAAAGGAGGCTGCTGTGATCACTTCTGCTCTGTGAGCTCAGTTAGCACTCAGATTGTAAGAAATGAATTTTCATTGGCAAAAATAACAACCTGTTGACTAGCATAATGAGTGTCAGAAAAGAGCTATATTTGGTGAAATCAGGTATTCAAATAATATGGATTGGCCGGTCAGATTTCAGACATACTCTCCAACCCTTGTTTACAAATATCTACGGAAGTCTGTACCCTTGGTTTTCAGGAATGATGCATTAGACTAACACACTCGATGTCTGGATGAGTAAATGTGGCAAATGTGATTATTTTTGAATATATCTATAAGTTTAAAATTGTTTCAAATTAAAAGTAAAAAAATACATAAAAACTAATTGTCCTCATTTTACTGTGTCATTTGACTCACACATGGTTTCTGTTTTCTCTGACCAGTAATAAGAGTGACGAAGGTCTGTTTCTGGAATTGAAGTGTTTCTTTCAGGCCAGGAGATGGTCAGAGAATATAAAAGAACAGTAAGTTGGGATATCCTAAACAGGTCATATGAACTACTTCTGTGCTTGCTAATATGTTTAGTTAATAAATATCATTTATTTCAAAGCTTCTTCAAGGGTCACAATTGCCCGGCAGGAAAGAACTGTGCATGACTGAATTGGCTTAGGTCAGTTTGCAACAGATGAATGAAATGTGATTTGTCCTGCATAAATGTATGGCTGTAGGCAAGATGATCTGGAAGTAGGTCATTTTGTTAATTACATCAAATTTTAATTCTATTGCAATCAAAGGTATATGCTGTATGATCTGAATTCTTCAAAAATCACTGAACATTTTTTGTGGACTAGAATATAACCTAGCTTGGTAAGTGGTCTGTGTGCATGTGGAAACTGTCTGTTTGCTGCGATTTGGGTGTAGTGAACTTGTCCTAAATATCAATTAGGACAAGTTCATTCATAATGTTTTTCAAGTATACTATATCCTAACTTACTCTATCAATTCCCAAGAAACTGAAATCACCAAATGAAATTGACATGTATTTTTCTTCTTTCTGCTTTGTCAATTTTTGCTCCATCTATTTTGAAGCTTTGTTATTAAGTACATATACATTGCGTTTTTAATGAATTGAGCCCTTTAGCAACTCTGATAACATCCTTGTCCCAAACCCTACTTTGTCTAATATTCAAACAGCTACTTCAGCTTTATTTTAATTAGTGTTTACAAGGTATAACTTATTTCATCCTTTTACCTTTAATATATTTATGCCTTTATAGTTAAAGTGGGTTTCTAGCAGACAGCATATAATGGGGTATTGCATTTTTATTAAATCTGACAATCCCTACCTCTCAATTTTAATGTTTAGTCCATTTTTACCTAATGTAATTATCAATATGATTGATTTTAAATCTACCATTTTGCTATTTAATTTTGTACTTATTCATTACCTGTTTATTTCTAATAACTGAAAACGGTTATTACATATATATTTTAGCCAGGGTTCTAGTTTGTTATAGCAGAAAATCTAGTCCTGTACCTGTACACCATTATGGCCATATGTGAAAACAGGAAATTTATATTTTAAAGGGTTATCAGATAATTCTGTTATGCTGCAAGAGTTTGAGAACCCTTGTTTTAACCCAAGTAAAATATTGGAGTGTCAGCCCTAGGGTTGGATATAAGATAATAGGGATGTTGGGCACTCTGGGGAACTAAAGAGCATGAGTTCCAACTGAAAATACTCACATTTAATGTTTTAAAAACATCTTTTGAACCAAATTTTTTACATGTCTACTGGTTGAAATCTTCCCTGGGCTCACCAATTTTCACCATCTGTGAACTTCTCTAGTGCCAATCTACTCCACAAAATGGTGTGCCCAGAACTGAACACTATCCAGTAGAGTGGATGGACAGCTCAAAAGTGGTGACACCATCATAACCTACAGTTTGTATTCCGTGAGTTCTTTGCTTCAGTGCAAGATAAGATGATGGAGTTTTTTGTTTGTTCATTTGTTTTGCAGTTTTGGGCCAGGGCTGGGTTTGAACCTGCCACCTCCAGCATATGGGGCCAGCGACCTACTCCTTTGAGCCACAGGCATCGCCCAATAAGTTGATGTTTTAACAATACAATGAACACTCACATTCACCACCACCCCCATCTCTTACACAAATGCTTGCTAAACCAGGTCTTTCCATCTTTTATTCTATTAACTGCCTTTGTAAGTATGATTATTACATTTCACCTTGTTGGTTTTGATTCAGGGTTTCATCCTATCAGGAACATTTTGAATCTTGATTCTATTACCTCTCAAGGTAACTACTTTCCCTAGATGTACATCAACTGAAAATCTGATAAGCATGCTTCCCGTTCTCAAGGACCTAGAGCTATGACTAGACCTCAGGACATAGCCTCCTTTACTGATGCTAGCTGGTCCTCTGCCTTTGTCCTTTATAATCTCTACTCCCAGGGGAACATGGAACAGAGGAAATGGAACACAAACAAGCCAGCCCAATTCTTAGGAAGTCTCATGGCAAAACGCCGGGGTGATGTGAATACACATGTAATCTCCATGTGTATTTTGCATAAACATTCCTATAAATACTCCTCCTGCTCATTTCCACAGGTAACAGATAATGGTGAAAATGAAGATGACAAGGCCACCCTTGAGCAAGGCTATGAGCTCATCATTTCTATTTGGCTTTCACTCAGAAGACCCAGCACTAGCACTAACCAGCTTTGGGCTATTGAGTTTTCTTTAGCTGCCTCCTCATCTGAGGTTTCGCTCTCAAGAAGCTATAATTCTGCACCCACCCTGGCACCCCTCTCCCACTAGAGGTCCAACCTACGCCCCCTCCCACAAGGCCTTGCTTTGCACTGAGAAGACATTTTCCTGTCTCTCAGATACATCCTTACAGTTTTATATTACCAAGTTTCTACATAAAATCCCTTCGCAACACTTGAGCTAAGGAGACAAGACTGGCATCATGATCTACTGCTGCTGACACTTCCTGCCTCACCTCTCACCCTCACACATTCTCTGCATTCCGGCCACTCTCAGCCGCCTTCAGACCCTGCACAATTGTGCTTTTTCACTTCTTCACACCTTAATTCACGCTGTCCATCCCCCTCTTCTACACCTAACTCATTATCAATTCATTATTCAAAACTCAGCCCAGCTACTGCATCTTCCAGGAGGCCTCTTCTGACGGATTCAAAGGCCCCCCTTTTGTAATTCTGAGAATTGCTGTAGGTACCATCGCAGCATTTATCATGCAGCTGTAGGTGTTAGCTGATTTATCTTTTTTCCAATTTGACTACAAGCTACTTGAAGGACAGGAATTTTGAAACCACTATTGAGGTGGGTTCCTGTGACAATGTAGGTGCCTGTTGAATCACTGAGTGGATTGAATGATGAGTCAATTAATGATTGAACCAGTCACACTACAATGTGGCTGTCTCTTTCCTCCACCAGAGGGGTCAGGCCAGACAAGCCTGAGCTCTTATCACAGCAGAAATCTGTGTCAAAGTCTTCCCTGACCTTTTACTCAGTCCTCTACCCTCTTCCTAAATCTTCTGCCCAAGCAGAAAAAAATTAAATAAAAGAACTGTGAAACTCTTTTTCCCCCTCACTACTTTGCACCCAAGAAGACACACTCCCAGATGTGCTGTCCAGAGAGGCACATTGGTCCCTGGGATCCGAGAAGGCAGAGAAGCCTTTTAGAAAAACATCAATTGGAAAAACCCATCACCAGCCAGCCCTGCACCAGGCCTCTCCCCTGCTGAGTTTGCTCCTTGCTTGAAGTCTATAACTCACACAATGTTTATGTTCCTAACCCTGAGTTCAGGGGCATCTGCAATTTAATTTGAGCCAAGGATAGACAGGGATGTTCTCTTTTGGAGTTGTAAGAGTGTAAACAACCTTACAGGCTGAACTTTGCATGGCATTTTCCGGCCCCACCCCTACCCTGGACCTATAAATACCTTTCATCACTTTCCAAGATCACCTCCAGCAGGCTCAGATGGTGGCAACTTGTCCCCAAGGCTAGAAGACATCACTTGGAGTAAATGGAAACAAGAGTGGCTGGGATGGCTTGGTAAGGACAGGGGATGGGAGGAGCAAGGGATAAAGGCTGAGGGTTGTCAGAAAAGGGAGGGGGAAAGGTTCAAGGAGAAAAGAGAGAGGCTTGGTTGGGGGGTGGGGGGACTCACCCATCCAGGAAGCCTGGAAATAAACACTTCAGGCCCTGTGGGGTGCTGGCAGGGCTATCCACAAAAAGGAGAAGCAAGATTCAGTCCTCCAGAATCACTCTCACAGTCTGTCTGCTTCTGTTACTGCCGTCCCTCCCACCAAAAGCATCTTTACCTGCACATAATTACCAGGACTCCAACCTACCCACCTCAGGGACTCTGAGGATGACAAGTGTACACGGGGGGAGGGGATCTGGAAGGACAGCAGAGAGAGCACTGATGAGGACGTAGAGGTGGACACGCCCTGGCTCATTCACCTTGGGAAGGCCACTCTGTATCTCCTCCATCCTCACTGCCCCGGTCCTGCTTACCCACACCGGAGATTACTGTCACATCTGTCTCAGAGACAGAGACAGAGCATCTCATGTCACATCCATCACCCACTGTCCGCTTGTAAGTGACATACCTTTGGTTTTTGTCACTGTAAGTGCAGACAAGATCCCCATGAAGAGCAAATCCTTCCTGGAAGGTAGCCTCCCATGGCCACAAGGCAGAGAGGCCCTTCCAGCCCTCTGTGGTAACCTGTGTCTATTACCACCTGTGTGTGCAGGCTCACACACACAGAATCCCCATGCACCACCCCCACCTGACAACTCAAAGCCATTTGCAGCAGCAGTCCCCAGGCTGGGCCTCTGGGCCTTCCCAGAGAGTCCCCGGTCCTCACACACCAGGTCCCCCTGCATGCAGCTGCCAGGCACCTTCCAGGCCAGCAGCCCCTGAGATGCCACGCAGACTTTTTCAGTCGTCCAGAGCTTCTTAAGTGCCTCTGATATACACCATGTGTCCCAACAGGAAAACACACACTCATCAACTCTACAAAATGCTCCAGATGTGATCAAAGCCAGAGAGCCCCAAAAAAATTGGGGGGGGCGTGTTCAGGAAGGGGGCTGTTGGGGGAGAAGTAGAGAGAAATCCAAGAACTTAGGGTGAGAAGTGCCCTGATGGCTATGAGTCCCAGGGATGAAATCCAGAGCTGGGGTCCAGACTCCTGGGCTCTAATCCCCAGTTCAACTTTGCCTTCCCATGCAGCCCTGGGCCTTGTCCCCACTGCAGCTTCAGGACTGAGGTTCTGACTCTGCAAACCACAGGAAGTTAGCCCTGGGAGGGATGCTGCAGGCCACCTGGCCTACCCTTAGTCTGTAAGTGAGGAAGGTAGTATGTAAGTTAACCTGCCTGGGCATCATTCATGGCCTCCAATCCCACACACTCTTCTGCCTCCAGGATCACCACCATCTGTACTAAATGTCACCAGGTTACAGTGTTGCAGAGTAAAGATTCCTCATTTGGAAGTGGCCTTTTAGTTCTGTAAGAGGATTTTAGCTCCTCTTTCATGAAGTAAGGAGAAAAATCTGAACAGCTCTTAAGAAATCTCCCAGATCTAAATTCCTAAGGCCCCCAATCTCTGCTGCAACCCCAGAATAAGGAGCCACGTCTGTTTTGAGCTTGATCTTTTTTTTTTTTTTTTTTTTGAGGCAGAGTCTTTGTCACCCTCAGTAGCATGCTGTGGCCTCATACCTCACAGCAACCTGAAACACTTGGGCTCAAGTGATTATCTTGCCTCAGCCTCCCAAGTAGCTGGACAGGTACCCACCACAACTCCCAGCTATGTTTAGAGACGAAGTCTCACTCTGGCTCAGGGTGGTCTTGCACTCACAAACTCAGGCAATCCACCCACCTTGGCCTCTCAGAGTGTTCGGATTACAGGAATGAGCCACCACTTCCAACCTGTTTTGATCTTAAAGCTCCAGGAGACACTTTGAGCTCACACTCAAATGTCCAGTCACACCTCCACTAAACCTACCAGCCGCCTTGGGGCCTCTTCCCAGGAGTTGTCTGCCCATGTGGGGGTGTGTGTTTCCCTGAAAGTGGAGATAAGATAACAGGCTCTGATAATACACTTCCTGGGATGTGGGGCAAGTGGCTTACTTGTCTACTCTGTGCTACAATGTCCACAATCTTAAAAATGAAGACAATTATTATGCCACGTCCACGGGTGACCATGACGACTCGGTTAGATCACTCACCCAATGGGCGTGGTGAGACCCATCCACAGTGAGGGCAGGGCAGTGGTGAGTGAGCAGCAGGCACTAGCACCCCCACTACACGGCCCCCCATTTGTGGGCAGGGTGCAGTGCCTCACACCCAGTGGGGCACAGCCCGGGGAGACACAGGGTTAGTTAGGACATGGAAGTCTGAGGAGAAGGGGAAAAGAGTCTCAGAGTTCAGAGTTAAGGTGTCCACACTGCCCCCATGTCCTCTGTGAAGGACAGAGGACATCTAAGAGGAGAAGTTACTCTTCTCACCTACCTCTCCATCCTGTTAGACACAAGAAATATAATTCTAGTTCCTTTTCAGTGCCCCCAAACAGAAAAATCCCAGATCTTTCAAAAGTAAAAGCCAATCTGATCATTTCAGCCCCACCCACATATTGTACACCTCAATAACATACTCTCCTTCTTGGGACACAATCCAAAATTCTTACCCAGTTCACCAGCTCCTCCATGGCCTGGCTCCTGCTCACTGCCCCTACTGCAGAGGTAAAGCTGCAGCATCCCCGCCTTTCCCTACTAGCAGCAGGGCACCCCACATGGTGGAGAAGCCAGACTCAAGAGTTCAAATCCCACCTCTCTTAACCCACTAACAGTGTGACCTTGGGACACTTACTAACCTCTTTGTGCTTTCATTTCCTTTTCAGTAAAATAAGGATAATAGTATCTGTCTCAAAGGGTTTTTGTGAGTTGCCAAATACAAAGGGTTTACATAGTGCCTGCCACATAGCAAGCTTAGTATAACCATTAGCTGTGGTCATTATTTTCCTCATCTTTGCTTCAGCTCATCCACTACATCTTAGTTTAAATGTCACTTTCTCGGGGAAGCCTTCTCCACCTAGGTTTGATTGCCCTATATCAGAATTCTGGTTGCACCCTGTCCTCTATAGTAACCTGTGTCATCTTTCCAATTAGCTATGCATTCTTTGTCTTATTGGCCAGAAAATAAGCTCCATGAGGTCAGACCTGGATGACCACTACTCCAGATTTGCCTGAGATGGTCCTAATTTACACCTGTCATCACAGTGTGATAGACTAGACTGGTGTTCAGTAAACATTAACTTCTCTCTGCTTAAGAACTTGTATACCTGTACTTTCCAGCTCCATGGATCTGTGTGTGGCCATATGACTTGTTTTGGCCAAAGGAATGCTGAAAAATGTGATTCCAGAAGTTGTCTTAAGAGGTACTGCCTGTTTTCATTCTTTCCTTGAGCTCTTGTGATCCTCTGTGAGAGGAACATGCCCCAGGCAGCTGCTGATCCAAGCAGAATTTGCAGACCTAGCTGGCTGTCAGATCACCAGAGGTCTTAACTTCCTTAATTCACAAAAATCAAACCCTCAGGGGAAGAGCTAGTATATCCAAATGGGATATGATTTCACAGGACTGGACAAGAGAGGAACTAGACCATGGTGAGCAGAAGACCATGCAGAAAAGTGAAAAGAATGGAACCACAGCCAAGACAAATCTATGTGCAACACCTACTGGGGTTTTCAGGAGATTCAGTGCCCCTGAGTGGAGCAGAGACGCCATTCTCCTACAGCTGCTTCACTCTGTCAGCAGAGCAGCATGTCAGCCGAAGGGACTGCTGCCATTTTGTTAGAACTGATGACAGCTGCAAATGATGCCACTGCCCTCCTGTGCACTGAAACACTCAAACGAAAAGTTCAAAAGCCCAGTCCTCCCATCGCCTGTCTCTCTTAACTATATTCAGTTGAATATGAATTCTATGAAAGAAGCTGGGGAGGCCAAGGGAACAACTCTGAGGCCTGAGCCTTCCAGTGTACTTGTATCCCAAGTCCCTGCTGCAGGCTGAGCTCCAGAAACTCCTCACGCCTAAGCCAACCATTTGCCAGGAGCACACAGCCATCCCTGGCAGACACCCAACTGTCAAAATCATCAAATAACCTTAAGATAATCCCAAGAAGGTACAAGAAGACGACAGCAGTCTCTCGGGCAGAGATCTTGAAGGTTTTTGTATGTGTTTTTTCTTTCTTATATCTGTGACTTCCGGACCCACAAAATGCTGTGGTTTTCTGTTTCTAAAACAGAGGCATGTGCCTGTAGGAAAAGCCTGGGCGTGCCGGGCTAATTAAATTTAGCTATCTTGCGGTGGTTGTTGTAACGTGTGTTCCGCCGATGTTATTCAATGTGTTAAGACGTTTTCTGTTTATGTTGGTTACATACCCATGTGGTGTGGGTGGAGAACATCACTCCAGGGAACATTGTTAGCAGGAGTGGGGAGCTGGGGGGTTCCAGAGAGACACGTGGCCAAATAGTGGCTCACGGGATCAAACAGTTGGGCTGTGTCCATGGTAACCCATCCCAGAGCCAATCCCCTCATTACTTCTGAGAAGTCCCTCAGATCTACCTGAGATCTTGACTCCCACAGACAAAACTGCACCTGCCTGGAGGCTTTGTGAAAAAGACACAACTACCAGGGAACTTCAATAAGTCCACAGGGGCTGGATAACTTACCTAGAGTTTCCCCAGAAGAGGGGGGGAAGGAAGAACTGAACTTATACATTCCCACTCTCAGCTGTGCACACAGTGAGGCCTAAGCCTTTCCTGACACCTTCTGTTTTGCCACCTGCCTGAATTCCAGAGTACCCATTTGAGAGCATCTCCTGTCATTCCCCACTGTCACAATCCCTTTGTCTCGCTCTTCCCCCACACTCTCTCAGGTGTCTCCTCCAACCCCTCCCTGCAGCCCCGAGTCCTTCTCAGCTCCTGCTTCAGTCCATTCTCAGTACCTTCTTTCAACATCTGACCAAGAATGCCCAAATTCCAGTCTTATAAATCTCCCAACCTTATTTCTTTTCTCTTTCAAATCTCTGTTTTCTACTTAAAACTCACTTGTCCCATAAGTCTCATCTTTTCTCTCATTAACCACACCAGAGCCAGTGTCTAAACCCTTTCAAACCTTCCAACACCTTGCCCAGCACTGCTCTGCACAGCTCTGAACACGGGGTTCCTGTTGATGCTACTTGACAGCTCTGTGACCTACATCAGACATTTTCTCTGGTGTGTCCTTGTCCCATCCTTACACTTGAAGCTCCCCATTTTCCCTCTTGTTTAAGACCACAAGACTATGCCCGGTACAAAGCTCTCCATTCGGTAGACCCTTGATGCACTGACTTGCCTTGTATTTTAAGAAAAGGTCTTTGATAAACTGGGTTTCTTGTGAACTCCCAACACAAGCAATGTGAGCAAAATACAGCTCTTCACAGGGAGGGGACCCTGTTATATCATCCTCAGTCTGGTCCCATCTCTGAGGGCCCCCAAGCTTCAGAAACATTATTCATTTCACCCTCCCCAGGAAACAAGAGTTCACTTGTACTACAAAGGTAGACTCCCTGCAATTTCCACACCCAACAGAAGCCAGACTCCAGGTCAGACAGTGGAAACATCTTACTTTGTGTTCAGTACTAACTTGCTTGGGTGTCTGGTTACTGAAGCTGCGACCCAGACAAAGCAGCCAATTAGAGTGGGGAACAGAAGCTACTCCGTTGACAAAAGCAAGAAGTGACAGCTGACAATCTGACAACATGGAAGGAATCAGAGAAAAAAAAAAAAAAGACCATAAAAAATAGAAATGAGAAATCAGAAACATAGCATTCAAGGGTTGCTGAACAGAGGCCCTGGGAGTGACACATCACTCCTGCTAAGCACAAAGATGACCCTACTGTAAAACAGGTCGGCTGTAGTCAGCGTGCTGTGCTTACCAGCAGACCACACCACAGTTTTCCTTGGAGATTGGTAATTCAAAGGATTAATACTAGATAGCTGGAAACCCAGCCAGCCTGACTTCAGCTGAAACGAGCTCAATGGCACCTTCAGCCACATGGCATAACGGGGGAGTTGGGGGGGGATTCTAGAGTTAGGCTGAGTTTGAATTCCAGATGAGCTTGCTCTGTGGCTTTGGGAAGCCTTTGCCTCCTTGAGCTCAGTAGCCTCATCTGTAAAATAAAGGTAATAATAGCCACTTTGCAGGGTTGCTGTGAGGCACAGTGGTCACACATACGTGTAAAAAGGGCATAGTTACAGTGCGTTGATTTACAACAAAAACCATATGATCATACATCGTATGATTGTACAATATTTATGAGGTACAACATGTATTAAAACTCTTGAGCTAAAGAACCACATAAAATTCTGCTACTTTAATGAATATTAGACTTTCCCCACAGAAAGCAGATAAATCGTAGCCTAATCCTCACAGCGATACTGTAGGTAGATAACACAGAGCATGTTATTTCTATTTCATAGCTGAGGAAACTAAGGCTTGAGAGAGAATGACTTGCCCAAATATTACATCAACTGGAAACAAGGCTACAGCCCAAACTTGGCTCTTTTCATTCTTTTGGTTTTTTTCTTCTTCTTCTTCTTCTGGACATTTTCTTGTCATTCTTAACCCTCTGCTCCTGGTACCCAGAAGTGTCCCCAGACAAGTACTCTGGGTTTGATGGCCATGCTATTTATCTTTTAATTCAATAAGCATCAGCCTCACTCACTCTCCATTTTCTTCCTAGAGGAAGGCGTTCTACGTGGTTAAGTCTATCTTTTTTTTTTTTATTATTATTAAATCATAGCTGTGCACATCGATATGATCATGGGGCATCATACACTAGTTTCATAAACCGTTTGACACATTTTCATCACACCAGTCTACATAGCCTTCCTGGAGTTTTTTTAATTGTTGTGCCAAGACATTTACATTCTACATTTACTAAGTTTCACATATATCCTTGCAAGATGCACCGCAGGTGTGATCCCACCAGTCCCCCTCCCTCTACCCACCTCCCTCCTCCCTCCTCTCCCTCTCCCCCTTCCCCCCATTCTCAGGTTGCAACTGGGTTACAGCTTTCATGTGAAAGCCCTAAACTAGTTTCACAGTAGGAGTGAGTACATTGGGTACTTTTTCTTCCATTCTTA
>CAUYPK010166885.1:0-12001 GCA_963574355.1 Loris lydekkerianus
ATACGGGTTCAATATTAAGATACTTCAACATAAAAAAAAAAAAAAAAAAAAAAAAAAAAAAGGGAAAAAAAAAGAAAAAGAAAGGTTACCACATACTTATCAGAATGGCTAAAATTTTTAAAGTTAACATTAATCTTTGATATTCATGTGGAGAAATTACAACTGTCATAAATGCTGATGGGAGTATGGGTTAACATAACTTTTGGGGAAAACTGCTTGTAAGTATCCATTATAGCATTATATATCTTATGATACAGAAATATTCCTAGCAGAAGTGCATATGTGTGTTCATCAGAAGATTATATATAGGAATATTCTCAGCAGCACTTCTATAACACCCTAACTACAAGTAATCTGCATGTCCACAAATACTAGAACATATTTATATGTACACACGCATGCACTCTACATACATAGCTATGTGTATGCACACATGTTATATATAACTGATATATTTGAATATATAAAATAATTAACATAAGTATATGTAATAAACATGTCTATGGCTATTATCATATGAGTATATATATCAGTGATATAAAGATATATAAATAGATATATGATCAATGAATATCATTAAGTAATGAGAATGAACATGGTACTAACATATGCAAAAAATGAAAAATATTAGAAACATTATGTCAAAGGCAAAATACATAGATATTAAATTTATCAAAATAGGTCAATGATTACAAATGTCATTTTACTAGTTAGCTTTGAGGTATAGTGACTGCATGGGTAATAAAAGGACTTTGGTAATGTTAAAAATATTTTAAACCTTGATCTGTCTACTGGTTAAAGAGGTTTATTTCATTTTTGAAAGTTTGAGCTGTGCACTTATGTGTACTTTTCTGTAAATATGATGTATTTTAATAAAAATACCATTTCAAAGTAAACTTTTCACAGTTTTTTAAAAATTATGGAATTATAGGCTTGGGATTTTTTTTTTCTCTGAAGTCCAGGACACAAGTAGAACTATGAAAAGTATCCTATTATAAATTCACCAAAACCTACTTTAAAGTAGACGAATAAGGCCTTAAGAGATTAAATAATTCTCAAATATTCAGGTAGGGAACAAGTAGAATTTAAATTCAAATCCAAGGACTTCTTGTTTCTATGCATGTTCTGTTTCATAGGGGCATACATTATTTCAACACATTTGGGGTTAAATCTTAAGTATAAAAAATAATAAATTTTATTATTAATAAAGAAGATGGGAGAAAACTTTTGGAGGTGATAGGTTCATAGCATAAATTGTGGGGGTGTTTTCATGGGTAAGATATACTTATCTTCAAACTCAAATTGCATACATTTAATTTATAGAGCTTTTTAATGCCACTCTTATCTTATTAACAAAGCAATTAAAAAACCAAAATTTTAGTACATATTTATGATATGAGAGACACTATACTGTATGTTGGGAACACAGTATCAACAAAACTAAGAAGTCCATTCTGTCATTAAGCTAACGATGTGACTTACATGTTAAAGATTATTTAAGAATTAGACAAACAAACAAAAAACCCCAGCATGATAGAACAATGTAACTTATTTATCATCCCTAAAATCCATTTCCCCTTCTTCAGCAACACAAGTAATTTTCACTGGACTATGAACACCCAAATTACCACTGACTTAGCTTCTTGCTATCTTAGCGTCTCTAACCTAGATGTCAACACATGACTGAGGGCTAACTAATGAGATCTAACAGGAAATGGAATGTGCACTTTCTAAAGAATTTCCTTTTAACCCTTTCTTCCTCCTTTTTTCTTTACAGGGGCCTAGAGTAAGGAGATGATGGCTCAAAGTGGATCATTTTGTATAAAGCTCTAATCTGTAATTGGTGCAGAACAAGAAGAAACTAATTTTCTGATATGAGCACCACGGTCTAAAGAGCAGGCTTGGACAACATACCTCTTGGCACAGTTGACCTACGTGAATGTAAAATAAAAGTTTTTCTTTGCATTTTTAGTCACTGACAGCAAAAAATATTCTAACACAATAATTTCATAAACAATTGTATCATTTTCTATTAAATATACCTCTAAGTGCATCTAGAAAATCCCCTGACCACTTAAAGTCCTATTTTCTATTCTTTAACTCAAAAGCACTTAGAGCTAGTATTCATTCCATAAATGCAATGCATTTACGTAGGTGAATGCAAAGTTCAGTGCAGGAAAAAAAGGAAACAGTAGTGTGCATACTCCATATCTTAGCCCTAACAAAGGATAAATTTTTCTTTCTTTCTCCACACATATATCAATAGCAAAACAGATTAGTGAGGCTGAATCAATTACAACAGACAGAATTTTAGTTTTCCTCCATTCATCCTGGTTACCTCTCTTCTCAAACCTAATATTGGTAAATATAATCTGATTCTACCTAAATATTTCTCACTGGAATAGATTCTCTAATAAATACAGTGAGACATAAGCTTTTAGGTTGCTCACGTGTAACTTTTAGGTTGCTCATGTGTAACTAAATTTAAATCCATATTTTCAAAATAAAAAGGAAACACATGAAAATATTAATATTTGGCATTATAAGATGTCATCAAGATTTGTTCTAAATGTTACAATTAAAAAATAAAAGGATGAGAACAAAATAAGAAAAGTCCGCATTTACTTTGGGCTATTTTTAGAATTAAGAAAAGACTATTTTTTTTCCTAGGCTAAGAAAGCCAGATTTGTAATTAACTCTGGTTCATTTTCTGTCACTGTTAAGAAATTTGCATTGGCTATCTGTCTAACAACTGGTTGTATTTTTATCCCAAAGAACTAATTTGTAAAGATGCTTCAAGATTTCCTTTTCAAGAATGCCTTGGTCAATGATTAACTACTCATTCTCTGACCTTGAAACCTTTCTTTATGTGTCTTAATTACAATAAATAACTGGATGCAACAAGCAGCATGTGAATTTAGAGTACAACAAAAATATCTAGCAAAGATAGCTTGTTTTCTGATTATAAGATGACTATATAGTACTATAAGTAAAGCAAATTATTTTTTTTATTCAGTAAAACAATAAAACAAACAAACTTGTAGAGTATAAAAGCTAATAATAATAAAAATAGGGCATAGTTGTGAACAACCATGGCTTGGTCAGTTAAGATAGAGTTACTATTAGTCCAGAGATGAATTTCTACCATTGAGACTAATTCTTATGGTTGATGCCACCAAAATAAGCAAATGGGATCAAGACTGAAACGCAATGCTTCCATTGCTTTATACAATATAACTTTAAGAAAAGATGCAATTTTAAATTCCATTACCTCATCTGTGAAATGATGAAGTAGGATAAGAAGATTCTAACACTGCTTTTGAGAATATATAAATATAGCTTGCTTAAGACAATAATCTTGTCTTAAGGGATAAGAAAAATAAATATGTATATACACACACATACATACATAAGCACAATAAATTTTCACCTAAGTAATAAGACATCTTGAGTTTTTTCCTTGATATCATATTACTGCTTAGTTTGTTTAAATAATGCATTACTGAGAAAATTCTGGTTAAAAATAGTGAGTACACATGTGTTAACTTCCTATGTGCCCAACAAAAAGAAATGGTTAACTGAACCAACTGTATCTTCAAAGAAATGATGAAATAACCTAAATCTTTTATGTTTTCTGAGCAACAGAAAAATGAAAAGGGAAATAATCTTCTCTTTAGTAGAAAACAATACAATTCTCAAGTGACCACACTCAGTTGTATAGTTTCCTGTTACTGTACAATTCTAAGGATTGAAAAAAAAAAAAAGGACCCTGAAAGCCTACATATAACTTCTCAGACTTTGTTTAAAAAAAGGTCTCGTCTATTAAGATCTGCAATCTTCTAAAACTTATCTATTAAAATATCTTACTTTAGGCTTGGCGCCTGTACATCAGCAGTTAGGGCACTATTCACATACCCCAGAGCTGGTGGGTTTGAATACAGCCCAGGCCTGCCAAACAAAGACAATACAACCAAAACAAACAAACAAATAAAAAATAGCCGGGCATTGTGGCAGTTTCCTGTAGTCCCATCTACTTCAGAGGCTGAGGCAAGAGAATCGCCTAGGTCCAAGAGTTTGAGATTGCTGTGAGCTGTGACACCATAGCACTCTACCCAGGGTGACAGCTTGAGACTGTCTAAAAAAAAAAAAAAAAAAAAAACTTTCTTTAAGCAGAGTGATGAGGTATAAGAGTGTGAATAGGCTACCAAGAAGAAGAAATATTTGAGGTAGACTAAGTTCTATTCTGCTAACTTTCAAGAGATGTCAAACTGAAGGAAACGCATGCTAAAGTTGTACTGGCAGAGAGTTTCTTAGGTAAAGTGAGTCTTATGAGGTGGAAAATTCATCAAGATTATAAAAAGTCTATGAAATAACTGCTTTGGACCTATAGACGTAGGAAACCAAGGATATTTAAGGAGGCTTAATGTGTAAACTATTTATTGGAACTTTTTATGGGCAAATTGTTAGTCTTCATAAAGAAACTGTTTTAGTTTGTTGATGTGTTTGTCTTTCTTAGGAGAATTTTCAAGAGTGAGGAGCTAAGTTTTTTGTTTCCTTGGTCTTGGTATTTTTTTACACAGTCTTAGAAAATTTAGCTTAAGTATCCATTCTCACAGTTAATGGAGTTGTATTATTAAGTTGAATTTTTTCCTAAACTGCCAGCCTATAGACTTTCCCAGAAGTGATATAAGGTAAAGGAATGAGATAAGACAGTAATTCTGAGATTTTCCAAAAGATTCCATCATACATAGATTGCAATTAGAGGACTTTGCTATGAGCCATAGACCCATGAAAGTCAACAATCAAGGAGAGAAAGGCAACAGTGTAAAGGATACCATGAAGGTGAACTCTATAAAAACAAAATTGAGTCTAAATAATGGCCCTTCTCATCTCTTAATTTAAAAGATCTTTCCATGTACACTCTACTAAGAATAGGATTAAGGAATACATACAAGGTCTATTTACAGTCACAAAAAAAAAAAAAAAAAAAAAAAAAAAATCAAGGAATCAAAGAAAAGGAAAAAATATGACAAGAAATTTTGAAAGAAAATAAGACAGTAGTTTCTATAGTCTCTAAGATATTTCAGTCATTTTTTTTTTAAGGAGCTTAAGGAAGACATATAAGTTGTCATGGCAAAATTATTAGGTATCCAAATGACATGATTACATAAGCAGTCGAATTTCAAGAAAACACATCAAAAAGAAATAGCAAGTTAGAAATAGAAAAACCATATGAGAAATAGCAGAAAATTTTCAATAAAAATGATTAAAAACTGGGGAAAAACACAAAAATCAAGAATAAAGGACAGAAAAACCACAGGTGTCTAAGACAATGTGAAACTGGTATTTAAATAGCAAATATTACTAATCAAATATTAATAACACATGGGATATATTTCTAAAAGTAGAAGATATAAAGATTTTGATGGCCGGGTGCAGTGGCTAATGCCTGCAATCCTAGCACTATGGGAGGCTGAGGCAGATGGATTGCCTGAGCTTACAGATTGAGACGAGCTCTTAGCCAAATTGAGACCTCATCTCTAAAAATAGCCAGACATTGTGGCAGGCACCTGTAGTTCAGCTACGCCAGTGGCTGAGGCAAGAGGATCGCTTGAGTCCAAAGGTTTGAAGTTTCTGTGAGTTATGACACCATAGCAGTATACCAAGGGCAACAAAGTGAGACTCTGCCCCCCCCAAAAAAAAAGATTTTGATGTGCAATAAAATTTACATTAAAAAACTGAAAGAGAATATTGTGCACTAATGAAAATAATCAAAGTTTCAAAACATTTGAAAATCAAGATGGAAGAGAGTCATGAATAGCGGAGGAATAGAATAAGCCTCAGATTTTATCTTAGCAACATATGCATCCACAAATATGACTGTATATTTTTATAGATTTATAGTAGACATTACATTTTCTAAGAAAGCTGTTTTAAACACTTAGAGTGTATTAAATTCTGGTTTCATCTTTGAAGTCTTAATGTCTAGGAAAAGGTCTGTATGAAGTTTGACAATGAAATTCAGAAACTTGCCATGGTAATCTTACATTGGCAGCACTGTACAAACAAGTCAGTAAGGTTTCATAACCTTAGTATATCAGTGGCTCATGAACTGTGTTCATGTTGACATGTGTTAGAGTTTTGCTGAGTGGAGTTCATTATTGTTGTTGCATGTTTTTTGTGCAATCATAAGAATGCAGAAGCTTGAATTAGAGCAACTAGCAAACATTAAATTTCTTATTAAAGTTAGCAAGAGTGTAAGTGAAATCAGGAACATGATAGACATGATTTATGGTGATAATGCCATAAAGAAAATGGCAGTGCACAAATGGATTAAATATTTTTCTGAAGGGAAACAAAGCATCACTAATAAAGAGAAGTCAGGGTGGCCAGGTATAAGTAGAACCAATGAAACATTGCAAAAAATTATCAAACTATGTCAAAATTGTTGGTTGACTTTGAGAAGCATAGCAGATCAAGTAAATATTGATAAAGAAACTGTTAGGAAAATATTAACTGAAAATGTCATGTGAAATACTTGTGGAAAAGGTCCCAAAGTAGTTCACCAACAAACAAAAGCAAAGAGTCAAAATTTGCCAAGACCTTTTGGAGAGGCAAGGCAATGTTTTGGCCTGTGTTAACACTGGTGATGAAAGATTAGTGTTCCAATACAAAACCCAAAAGGAATGCATGATATTCTATGTAAATGTCAAAGAATGTTAACAGAAAGCATTTCATGTGTATTATATAATCTATCATTGTTTTCCTTTACAAAATAGTAACAGATATACAGTACAGAAAAGAAATACCTCATAAATCTTTCCTACAACTAAGAGCAATTCAAATATTCCTTATTTTGTGTAGAAAATCTGAAAGAAAAAAGAAAAAGAAAAAGAAGAGAAGAGAAAAAGGAAAAAAACCCTAGAGTTTAAGTTTCCAGAAACTCTATTGAGCACACTCATTTTATTGACCTGTTTTGCTTCACAACAGAGCAGAATTATTCATATAATTTTTTCCTTCTCCTTAAATCTGTTGCACTTTTACATATTCTTCTCCTCCCCAAAATTTGTAGACTGAAGCAATAGTATCCCTTAGTATGCATCTGTTTATTTTATAGTATTAAAAAATTTATATCTTAAATTTATATTTTAAATTTCCTTGGATGGTCATTATAAAAGCAGAAGTTACAAAAAGCTTAGGTAATTTATGAAGGTTGATATGTTCTCATATTATCTGAAAATTTCCCTAGGATGGTTGCTCTAACTTTCTTGATTGATGCTAATTGAAAATTTTACTGCCTTCCCAATCTTTACTTTTATTATTCAGATCACCATGCTTTGAGAAGGCAAGCTGCAAAGAGTGTCTGGAGGAAGAGACTCCATAAATACAGAAAGAGGCAGAGAAGCAGTAAGGCACCAGGTATATGAATGAGAAAAGCATGTTGCAGGTGGTTTCTCTAGCCACTGTTGCCTCCTAACGCTATATTGATGAAAGAACTGTCCAGAAAACATTTCCAAAATCTTCAAATTTCTGAGCAAAAGAAAAAAACTTTTTTTAAGTCACTAAGTTTTGGGAGAAATTTTACACAGAAATAAAAGTGGAGAACAATAAAGTTACTTAAACTCTCTGTATTTAGTTCCCTCAACTATAATATGAGAGTTAATAATAATAACTCATAAGGCCACTGTGATTTTATTAAATACAACTAGTCTCCATACTTGCCGCCTAGTTCCATCTAACTGCAGTAAAGTAGGAAATATAGGAGAGCAATAGATTCATTAGTTAATATTACTGTTTCAAATGTAATCCTCTTGTTTGCTCATCAACTATTGCATTGTTTCCTTTCTCTTACATTTAAAGCACTCAAGTTATGTTCAGTGGAGATAAACCAAATTTCCATTTGGCACTGAATACATACTAAAGCCCAGGATTTAAGTGTAATACGTGGAAATAATTATATTCTGTCTTGTTAGGGTCTTTTATGTATCTTTGAGACAGAGTCTATGTCACCCAGGCTGGGCTGCAATGGTATCATCATAGCTCACTGCAACCTCAAATTCTTGAGCTCAAGAGATCCTTCTGACTCACCCTCCAAAGTAATTGGAACTTATAAGTATGTGCCAGAACACCAGGCTAACTTTTTTCTACTTTTAGTACAGATGAAGTCTTGCTCTTGCTCAAGTTGATCTCAAAATCCTAACCTCAAACAATTATCTTGCCTTGTCCTCCCAGAGTGGTAGGACTACAAGTATGACTTATCACCATTTGAGATTTTTTTTAAATAAAAAAATGAAAATTTCCTATGGCTTTCATTCCAAATAATGTATAATTTAAAAATAGGCACAGGAATACAAAATATTTAAGAAGAAGATTGAGAGATAGTCAGCAATTTCTTATTATTTGGACCTTATTATAAAGGTCTTTATCCTTGAGATGTTGAATGCATCCTAATTAGGCATTGATTTTGTCCCCTGTTATAACTGTCACGTTCACTATGATTCCTTCTACTGTCTTCTGAGAGTTCTCTACAACCTGATTTGTTCCTTGTTGTTCATATATGAACTCCGTTTGGATACTTTGCGATCCTTGAAATTCATGGTTTCCAATCTTCTCCCTGCCTTAGGAAAACTGAGGTCACAAGGGGGCCAACCAGTCATTTTTTTTCCTATGAGGTAATAATCTTTTGTTGTTGTTGTTTGTAAGTCTTTGCCAAGTATAGTCAATAGAAACTGCATTGGTTTGCTAAGGCTGCCATAACAAGACAGCACAACCTGGCTGCCTTAAACAACAGAAATTTATTCACAGCAGCAATGGAGCCTAGAAAACCAATATCACCAGAAGTTTGGTTTCTCCTGAGGTTTTTCTTGTCTTGAAGATGGTTGCCTTCTCTCTGTGTCCTCACATGGCCTTTCTGAGTGTGCATCTCTGGTGTGTTCTCTTCCTCCTATGTGGACGACAGTCATATTGGATTAAGACCCCATCTTGGAACCTCATTTAACCATAATTACTTCCGTAAAGTTCTTACCTCCAATTAAAGTTTCACTGGGGGGGTAGATCATCAACATAAGAATGTGGGGGTCATAATTTATTCTATAAAAGCAACTAACCTATGCTATTAGCATGCAGTGTTGCAATCTATTTTTCTAGCAACACAATCTTACACAATCTGACTCCCAAAAGACCTCAGGAGAGAACTTTACTAAATATTTTGCATTGTGTAACATAAATAACAATCTTTTTAACCTCTTGTAATAGAGCCCTCAATAATTTCTGGCTAACTTCAAAAATGCTACTTCATTTTGATAATAATTTTTTTTTTTTTTTTTATTGATTAGTACAGGCTAGTTTGGTGGTAACACATTGACACCAAAATGAATTTAATGTATATCTTAATACTGCAAAGGTATACATTAAAATCATTTTACATACCAATTATTATTTGGGAATTGAAGCCTGAAAGAAGTGGTGATTATCTCTAATAAACAGCCACCCAAGAATGTGAGCTCATGGAGACCTAATCAATTTTCAGCCATACAATATGGAATATGTATCTTCTTTAGATAGTATGGTAGGATAAGAAAGCTACTAAAGAATCGTGAGTGAGAGAGAAGAGGCAAGATGGCTGACTAGAGACAGCTTTCACCAGAAGCTCCTGTTCAGAAAGTAAAATGATGGACTGGAGAAGTCAAAATTGGGGAGTTGTGCACAAGGAGAAAAAAATCACGGTGCACATCATCCCCACTGAGACAAGATATAAGGCCGAGAAAGAGGAAGAAAGATAATAGAGATCAGGTTAAGAGTGACTAGACTGAAGATGCCTGGTACCACGGGGATGGGTGACCACTCCCTCAACTGAAAGCCCCACTGTGGGCTTTCCACAAGTGAGAAGGAAAGAAATGGCCTTTCACCTCACCCCATGGAAGAAAGCCACAAAGTCCCATTTCTCCTACACCTGGAAATTTCCACCTCTGAGTCCAGTCTTCATCTTGTCTAGTGCAAAAGTGAATAAATATTCTCTCTGTAGTCCTGACCCTGGAGCTCAGACTTCTCTTTCTCTGGTTGCCTGCCTTTCTGCCTCCTGCAGAGTCCACAGAGTTTGGTGAGTTCTCTGAGAGGCCGCTACATTATGTGGGCCACTGAACCAAGTGGTATCTCACCTGCTATGCCAGAAAAGAGTGGCACCACAGGTCTAACTATGGTACGGGGGATATGGTCTCTCCTGGATTTCATTTATGCTAGGGGAGACCTTTTACCATCCATCTGGAGAGCCATTGCTTGCTGTCTATGCCTAGGGACCCTTGGCAACTTTTGGCTTCCCTCCTTGTAACTTGGAAAGAGACAGACTGAGCCTTGGGTGACCAGCACTGGGAAGGTCCAGGAACTGAACCCATTCCATTGCCGTGGGTGATGGCTGCACTTATCTAGTCCATAACTAAGACTGGATGGGGGGGTAGGAAGGGAGGAGCAGCACAGCTCCTCTGAAATTCTTTGACTAGGTGTTGCTTATGCTGCTTGAGTTTGAAACTCTCAGTCAGGGCTCAGCTTCCATTACACAGTGGTTAGAGTGCTAGCCACATACACTGAGGGTGATGGATTCAAACCCAGCCTGGGCCAGCTAAAAATAAAATTTAAAAATTAAACCTCTTTGGGTGGTTCCTATGGCTAAGTCGGTGGGCACCGAGGGTGGCAGGTTCGAATCCACCCCTAGCCAAACTGCAAGAAGAAAATAACTGTGTGTTCTGGCAGGTGCCTGTAATCCCAGCTACTTGGGAGGCTGAGGCAAGAGAATAGCCTAAGAGTTGGAGGTTGCTGTGAGCTGTGATGCAACAGCACTCTACCAAGGGCAATAATGTGAGACTCTGTCTCTGAAAAAAAAAAAGAAAGAAAGAAAGAAAGAAACTCTCAGTCCGAACTGACACAGATTCTTGTTCTCTGGCTGCTGTGGCTAGGGCAACAGGTTGCTGCTTATTTGATATTTTTTGGCAGGGAGGTTGGAGCAGGAAGGGGTGCAGATAGGGGATCTGTCTACAGGCTACCTTCCTACAACAGGTGCCTATGGGGTGGGATCACGGCTGCAGCTGTTTGAATCTTTGTGCAGCATGGCTCCACCAAAATACTGGGACTTCTTTGAATTGGGTAGAGGGCAGGCTGACTCCAGGACAGAATTAGGTTGCAGTTTCTCAGCAAGCTGGCCCTCAGAGACTGTCTCTGCAGCCCAGAGTTTCATGAAGCTGTAGGGGAAAGGCCATAAGCACTAGCTCCAGCTCATTGGGGAAGGGGTGGCTAGCTCCAATTCCTGAGGCCTCCAGATCCAGTCTCACTCTGCCTGTTTTAGTTACTAATTATGTCTGCAAGTTGCTTCTACAGGATCCCCAGTCAGATTATCTGTCAATAACTTTTCATGCACAATGTATCATTTCAACTAAAAAAGTACACTTAATGTAAAAAAAAAAAAAAAAAGCTGAAAATACTCATGGGGAGCAGCTAGTAAAAGAATTCTTACAACATGAAAAATCAGACTAGATCACCTCCCCAGAGAGATTACATGGGAGATACAGCAGAAAATAGCATCCATAAGATAAGTTGCTGAAATGTCAGAAATAGAATTCAGAATATGGATGGCAAATAAAATGTTTAGAATGGAGGAGAAGATGGAAATGAAGATGTAAAAAATAGACAAAAGGTTATCACCAGAAATTAGTGAATTTACAAGGTCATCACCTGGTTATCTGTATCCTCACATTAATCTGAAATGAAAGAATAAATGAAAAAAATTAAGAGAAAGTTACAAAAAATATGAACATAATGAGGAAATCTATAGCAGAGCTCAAAGAATTGAAAGAAACATTTGAGGAGCTTCAAAACACAGTAGAGATTCTGGGTGGTGCCTGTGGCTCAAAGGAGTAGGGTGCCGGCCCCATATACCAGAGATGGTGGGTTCAAACCCAGGCCTGACCAAAAACTGCAAAAAAAAAAAAAAAAAAAAAAAAAAAAAAAGTAG